>ML260546.1:41593-87506 GCA_005239495.1 Nicotiana undulata | reverse complement strand
CAGGCATGCCATTATGATACTCCCCACTGATCGGGAGAGGGTTCAGAGGTTTATTGAGGGTCTCGCTTAGCCCATCAGGCTTCAGATGGCCAGAAAGACGGGTACTGATATCTCCTTTCAGGATGCAGCCGATGTGGCTAGGCACATTGAGATGGTATTATCCCAGGGTGGTGGACAGGGGTCTGAAAAGAAACCTCGTCATTTTGGCCGTTTAAGTAGTGCCTCATCTGGAGGCAGAGATCCCTTTGGCAGAGGTCATCCTCCTAGGCCTTATCAGTCGGCACTCCAGGTATCCCGCAGTGCACCTTCAGTGTCCATAAGTGCACCACCGATTCAGAGCTATCAGAGTGGTCATTTTGGTCGTCAGGGATAGTTCCGGGGTCAGTATTCTCAGCAGCCGAGGTATTGCTTCACTTGCGGTGGTATGGGGCATATTTTCATATTTTCCCCCCGAGGTTTTTGTGGTTCTCAGTATCAGGGTTCCCGTGCCATGGTTCCCGCATCAGGTGCACCCTCACCCCCTCAGCCAGCTAGGGGTGGTGGTCGTGGTGCCCGAGGTGGAGGTCAGACTCATAGAGGTGGAGGGCAGGCCATGAGGGGTAGAGGCCAGAGATGTACAGGTTGGAGGGGCTCATCCCCGGTGTTATGCTTTTCCTGCTCGTCCAGATGTTGAGGCTTCTGATGCAGTTATTACAGGTACAGTTTCAATTTGCAGCCGAGATGCTTCGGTGTTATTCGATCCGGGTTCTACATTCTCCTATGTGTCTTCATATTTTTCCCCTTATTTGAGTATGCCCCGTGATTCTTTGAGTACAACTGTACATGTGTCTACGCTGGTGGGTGATTCCATAGTGGTAGATCAAGTCTACCGTGCTTGCGTAGTAGTTATTGGTGGTCTGGAGACTCAGGTTGATCTCTTGCTTCTTGATATGGTTGACTTTGATATTATATTGGGCATGGACCGGTTATCTCCCTATTATTCTATTCTGGATTGTCATGCCAAGACAATGACCTTAGTCTTGCCAGGAGTACCTCGTTTAGAGTGGAGAGGGAATCCTAGTCGTTCCTTTGGTAGAGTTATTTCTTATATGAAGGCTCAGCGCATTGTCGAGAAGGGGTGTTTGGCCTATTTGGCCTATGTTTGTGATTCTAGTACTGAGGTTCCTTCTATGGAGTTTGTGCCCGTGGTTCATGAATTTCTAGAGGTATTCCCTGCTGACCTGCCGGGTATTCCACCCTATAGGGATATTGATTTTTGTATTGAGCTAGCTGAGGGAACTCAGCCCATTTCTATTCCCCCGTATCGTATGGCTCCGCCAGAGTTGAAGGAATTAAAGGAGCAATTACAGGATTTGTTGGATAAAGGCTTCATCAGGCCTAGTGTTTCATCTTGGGGTGCTCCAGTATTGTTCGTGAAGAAGAAAGATGGCTCAATGAGGATGTGTATTGACTACCGGCAGTTGAATAAGGTTACTATCAAGAACAAGTATCCTTTGCCGAGGATTGATGACTTATTTGATCAGCTTCAGGGTGCTACGGTGTTCTCTAAAATAGACTTGAGGTCTGGTTATCATCAGCTGAGGATTAGGGCTTCTGATGTGCCTAAGACAGCTTTTCTCACTTGTTATGGGCATTATGAGTTTTTGGTCATGTCGTTCGGGTTGACTAATGCCCCCGATGCATTTATGGAGTTGATGAATCGGGTATTCCGGCCTTATTTGGACTCATTTGTGATCGTGTTTATAGATGATATTTTGATATACTCTCGCAGCAGAGAGGAGCACGAGCAGCACCTTCGAGTCGTCCTCCAGACTCTGAGAGATAGGAAGTTGTATGCTAAGTTTTCTAAGTGTGATTTCTGGTTGAGTTCTGTGGCATTCTTGGGCCACGTGGTATCTGCAGATGGCATTCAGGTGGATCCAAAGAAAGTTTCAGCAGTTAGAGATTGGCTTAGGCCCACTTCAGCCACAGAGATTCGGAGTTTCTTGGGCTTAGCAGGCTATTATCGCCGGTTCGTGGAGGGGTATTCATCTATAGCAGCCCCCATGACCAAGTTGACGCAGAAGAGTGTTTAGTTCAGATGGTCGGAGGAGTGTGAAGCGAGCTTCAGAAGCTCAAGACAGCATTGACCACAGCACCAGTGTTGGTACTGCCCACAGGTTCAGGTTCTTATACCGTGTATTGTGATGCTTCGCGAGTTGGTTTGGGTGCAGTGTTGATGAAGGATGGGAGAGTTATAGCCTATGCTTCACGTCAGTTGAAGATTCATGAGAAGAACTATCCAGTCCATGATTTGGAGCTTGCAACTATTGTTCATGCCTTGAAGATTTGTAGGCACTATTTGTATGGGGTACCGTGTGAGGTATTCACTGATCACAAGAGTTTGCAATACTTGTTTAAGCAAAAGGAGTTGAATATGAGGCAGAGGAGGTGGTTAGAGTTGCTGAAAGATTATGACATTACTATTCTCTATCATCCGGGAAAGGCCAATGTGGTGGCTGATGCCTTGAGCCAGAAGTCAGTCAGCATGGGTAGTTTGTCTTATCTATCAGTTGGAAAGCAACCTTTCGCTTTGGATATTCAGGCGTTAGCCAATCGATTTGTTAGATTGGAGGTTTCTGAGGGTGGCAGTGTTTTGGCCCATACCATCGCTCGTTCTTTATTGTATGATCGTATTCGCGCCAAGCAGTATGAGGATCATTATTTTTGTGCTCTTAGGGATGCGGTTCGGCACGGACGTGCCAAGCAGGTCACAGTTGATGCTGAGGGAGTTTTGAGATTGCAGGGTCGTATATGTGTTCCTGATGTTGATGGCATTCGTGAGTTAATATTGCAGGAGGCCCATAGTTCCCGGTATTCCATTCATCCGGGCGCCGCGAAGATGTACCAGGACTTGCGGCAGCATTATTGGTGGCGTAGAATGAAGAAGGATATTGTGGCTTATGTAGCTCGGTGCTTGAATTGTCAGCAGGTTAAATATGAGCACCAGAGACCCGGTGGTTTGATGCAGCAGATTCAGCTTCCCGAGTGGAAGTGGGAGCGTATCACGATGGATTTTGTAGTTGGACTCCCACGGACTCAGAGGATGGTTGATGCAGTATGGGTTGTGGTGGATAGGCTGACCAAGTCAGCACATTTCATTCCGGTGGCAGTTTCATCTTCAGCGGAGAAGTTAGCTCAGATTTATATGAGAGAGATCGTCAGATTGCACGGTGTGCCCCTATCTATTATATCAGACCGAGGTACTCAGTTTACCTCCCATTTCTGGAGAGTATTCCAGCGAGAGTTGGGCACACAGATTGAGTTGAGTACAACATTTC
Source organism: Nicotiana undulata (assembly GCA_005239495.1). NCBI lineage: Eukaryota > Viridiplantae > Streptophyta > Magnoliopsida > Solanales > Solanaceae > Nicotiana > Nicotiana undulata. The sequence continues at coordinate 84,186 of ML260546.1, read as the reverse complement.
ATCCTCAGACGGACGGACAGTCCGAGCGCACTATTCAGATTTTGGAGGATATGTTGCGGGCATGTGTTATTGATTTTGGTGGTTCATGGGATCAGTTCTTTCCTTTATCAGAGTTTGCCTACAACAATAATTACCAGTCGAGCATTCAGATGGCTCCGTATGAGGCTTTGTATGGTAGGCGATGTCGGTCTCCTGTTGGANGAGTGTCGCCTATGAAGGGCGTGATGAGATTCGGAAAGAAGGGCAAGTTGAGCCCTAAGTACATTGGTCCATTTGAGATTTTAGATAAGGTAGGAGAGGTGGCCTACAGACTTGCCTTGCCACCGCATTTATCACCAGTGCATCCAGTGTTTCATGTATCCATGCTCCGGAGGTATATTGCAGATCCATCTCATGTTCTTGACTTCAGCGGTGTCCAATTGGAAAAGGATCTGACTTATGAGGAGAAGCCGGTAGCCATATTAGATAGGCAGGTTCGCCAGTTGAGGTTGAAGTTATCCTTCGGTCCGTGTTCAGTGGAGGGGTCAGCCTGCCGAGGCAGCTACTTGGTAGTCTGAGTCCGATATGAGGAGTCGTTACCCCCATCTTTTCTCAGACTCAGGTACTTTTCTATGTCCGTTCGAGGACGAACGTTTGTTTTAGAGGTGGAGATTGTGATAACCCAAAAGGTCATCCTAATTAATTCCAGCTAAATCTATGTTCCGAGGTCCCGAAATCCTCTGTTAATCTCACCTCGATATGCGTGCACAGCCCGGGGCAGGTAGCCGGGAAGCTTCCATGTGAAAATTTGATAAAAATGGGATTTTTGAATAGAATAATTGAATAAAGTTGACTTTGATCAATGTTTTTGGTAAAAGGACCCGGACCCGTGACGTGACAGTTCCGGAGGGTCCGTAGGAAAATATGGGACTTGGGCGTATGCTCGGGATCGAATTCCGAGGTCCCAAGCCCGAGAAATGAATTTTTAAAAAAAATTATTTTCTGGAAATAATAAAGGATTTTGAAAATGAGTAATTATGTGAAAGTTGTGTTACCGGACCCGTATTACGGTTCTAGAGCCCAGAACAAGTTTATTATATGTTATCTGTCCTATCTGTGAAATTTGGTGTAAAACGGACTTGATTTGACGGGTTTCGGATCAAAATAAGAGATTTAGAGTTAGTAAAGTTTTGAGAATGTTCATAAAACTTGAAATTTGGTTAGGAATGTGATTTTATGCTACCGAGGTCCGAATGCAATTCCGAGGCCGGGAATAGTTCCGCTACGTTATTTATGACTTGTCTGCAAAATTTGAAGTCGTTCCGAGTTGTATGGGTCGGTTCGGCGCATCGTTATAGAATTCTAGAATTTCAAAGTTCTTAAGTTTTGAATTCAGGGGTTTTGGAGGGTGATTTTGAGTTTTAGCGTTGTATTGAGTGTTCCGTGGGCTCGAGTAAGTCCGTTTAATGATTTGGGACTTGTTGGTATTTTTGGACGGGAACTCGGGTGGGCCCAGGTGCCTCCCGGACCCCGCACGAGGCCAAAAACCAGCAAAAATCACTGCCGGTGCACAGCAGCTGGTGTGACCGCAGGTGCGGCTGCCCAGCCGCAGGTGCGGGACCGCACCCGCGGTCCAGGCCTTCGCAGGTGCGACCTCTTCCGCAGGGGCGATCCAAACTCCGCAGGAGCGGGACCGCTGGTGCGGCTCCCAACTCCGCAGGTGCGAGCCCAGGGTCCCAGGCCCTTTTCCGCAGGGGCGATCAATTTCTCGCAGGCGCGAGACCGCACCTGCGGTCCTAAGGTCGCAGGTGCGGAAACCCCTGTTGGCAGCCCCTCTTAAATGTCCAAAATTTCGGGTTTTCTTCATTTTATCCACCATCAACCTCCATTAGAGAGCATCCAAGTTTGGGCAGCACCTCCCACGACCACCCACTGTAAGAGGTAAGTTAAACCCCATAAACTTCTAGTTTTAACATTAATTCCTAGTTAAATTCACTACTAAATCATCTAAAAATCATAGAATTAGGTAGTAATTTTAGGGTTCTTGAGGATTTTGTGACTTTCCATGTTAGGCCATGAATTCTTGTATAAATCACATAACTTCGATCCTTAGACTCCGGGTAATTGATTCCTTCATGAATTTTCGAAAATCTGAACATGAGGGCCTGGGGTCGAATTTTAGTATTCTTGGAAGAATAGTAGAAAATGTATAATTAGACTTGGGAATTGGTTTATTGAGTACTTATTGATGTTAATAAATCCATTATGTCTAGATATTACCGATTCGGAGTTGGATTCGAGAGGGAAGGCTGTGATTGAGGCTTGACTTGCATTTTTGGAGTTGAGGTAAGTGTTTGGCCTAACCTCAGCTTGAGGGATTAGGTATAGAGTCTTATTTGCAACGTGTAAATCATGTCCAACGTATAGGCGTGGTGAAGAGTGCCTATATGTTGCGGTCAAGCATGCCCGTGAGTCAATTGTGATGAAAATTACTGTATTCTTAATATTCCCCGTACTATGAGTAATTGGTGAATTAGTAGTGATACCTTGATGTTGTTTCATGACCTGGGGAGTTATTGAGTTATTTGTTTCAGTTGAGGCTCACACTGTGAAATTGTATTTCTGATGCGAGGTTGGTTGTAGCTGAGACCCTTGTCGGGCATTTGTTGAGTTTGTAATTGATGATTTCCCTTTGTCGGGACAATAGAATTTTATTGAGCATTTTCATATACTTGAGACTTCTTATTGTTGATTTTTCGCATTATATTACTGCTTGTTTGTTATTATCACACGAGGGGACATGCCGCGTTGATCGTTTATTATCTGTCACACGAGGGGACATGCCGTGCTGATTGTTTATTATTTATCACACGAGGGGACATGCCGCGTTGATCGTTTATTATCTGTCACACGAGGGGACATGCCGTGCTGATTGTTTATTATTTATCACACGAGGGGACATGCCGTGTTGATCGTTGATTATTTATTGCACGAGGGAACATTCCGTGCCGAGTGTTACTATTTACGCACGAGGGGACATTCTGTGCCGAGGGTTATTATATACGCACGAAGGGACATTCTGTGCCGAGTGATTGTGAGGTTATGCACGAGGGTACATTCCGTGCCGAGGGTTATTATATACGCACGAGGGGATATTCCGTGCCGAGTGATTGTGAGGTTAGGCACGAGGGGACATTCCGTGCCGAGTGTTGTTATATACGCACGAGGGGACATTCCGTGCCGAGTGATTGTGAGGTTATGCACGAGGGGACATGCCGTGCCTTATGCTGTTCATTATTTGTTTGACAAGTTAAATTTCTGCCTTTATCTTTACAGTTCAGTTATTACCCTGTCCTACCGTGCTAGCATTTGTTGCCCCTTTTACCCCCAGCATGTTCTCCCCGTATCTGTCTTACTTGCTTATTTTCGTCGACATATTTCCTATTATTATATAGAACTGCACAGGTACATATAATGTTGTCGGTCCTAGCCTCGTCACTACTTCGCCGAGGTTAGGCTCGGCACTTACTCAGTACATGAGGTCGGTTGTACTGATGCTACACCTACACTTCTTTATGTTGTGCAGACTACGCAGCCGGACCCGGTGATCACTGACGGTCGGAGCATCTCATCCGTTCATACAGGAGACATCGAGGTAGACCCGCAGACGTTCGTGGGCCTTGGCGTCACATTTATTTTCAGACCTTTGTTTTAGTAATCTCTTAGACAGTTCGTGAGTATGTGACACCAGTTCTGGGATTTGTATATGGGTTTTATTTCAAAATTGCTATGTTATATTTTGGTTATTTGTTAACCTTCACATTGTGGGCCATCGATGCCTTAGTTTTCTTGTTCTCTTAAGTTGTCAATGAGTTTTATTTAGTCCAAACGTTGACTTGTCTAGCGGGTTCAACGTTAGTCGCAGTCATGGCCCGAAGATGGGATTTCGGGTCTTGACACTTTTCTAACTTTTTGCTCAAACAATTCAATGAATTTAATATGTGCATATTCGTCCCATTTAGTATTATGTCGTTCCCCCATAATTGAATGTTAACAATTTGAAGAGATTACAAGATTTAGCTATAAACATATACATATAATAATATTTATGCACAACTGAAAATAAAAATAAAAAGTTCAAAAGAATGCCTTCTTTTTTTTGTATGTCACATAATTTGCGAAGCTAAAGAAACTAAGAGTTAGTAATAAAAGAAAAATTGTGTCATTGTTTCACCAAATGTGAACAGATTGAATAGTTGGTATAAAACTCCAAAATTCTGCATATAAAATTTGCTCAAAATAGTAATCAGACATGTTAAATATGTCATATGTGGTAGTTGAAACACTGGTAAAGTACAAAGTGACAGGTGATATTTTCCACTTCAAAGTCTGTAACTATTGATACAAAAAAAAAAAAAAAAAAAGAATCAAGACTATATTTTCCATAAAAATCCGCTTTCAAGATATATAGTCCTCACATGCAGTCCAATAAACCACTTAGTGTCTATTGATAGTTTAACTAGTAAAACTCTGTGATTTGTTAGTCAGTAGCTCTATTATAATGCTCAAAAAGGAAAAAAAGAAGAAACCAAATGGCTAAAATCGATTCTTTATTTGCTCTTTGACTCTTTGTCATTCAATTCTTGAAAGTTTGTTACTGAATTTCGTGGTGACAGTAAATCATGGACAATGTGACAAAAATTCAACCTTGCATGACTCAGCTGTTACAACACTAAACCCACAGAAAGTAGCAATAGACTGGCCAATATTCATAAAACAGGTCAAACCTACTCAAGAAAGAAGGTGCATCACAATAAGTTTCAATAGAAAAGATACTCCAAACTCCAAGCCTGTCCTTAAAGACTGCATTATTCTTTAACCAATTCAAGTGAATGCTTTAAGCAAAGAAAGGCACAGATGAAGAAAAATACGAGAAATAATATATATATATATATATATATATATATATATATATATATATATATATATATGTATATATATATAAACACGAGTATAGGAAGTTTAAAACATACTGTAATTAAGTAAATTATATGAAGTGAAAACCATGTCATTGGAGTTGAAACGCCGTGCATCAAGTTTCAGATGCAGATGCAAAATTGCAGTTCATAATTTCTCTTTCATATTCAGTAACTAGTTTTTTTTAAACCAAGAAGATTTAGTAATAAGTTTTCTTATATTAATTTAGTGACAAAGGTTTTCTTATAGCAATCACTCTTGAAACAAAGTAGCCTTAAATATTACTGTTTAACACAACAATCAGTACGGTTGAAACAAAGCAATCTTAAGAAGACAAGTGAATTTCGTTACCACAAGATACTTATGATAGTTGCAGAGGCACAGTTGGAGAGAGCTCTTCTTCAACAATGAAAGCGCGAGAATCAGAGCCAACCTATGAACAATCCACGAGCAGAGGAGAACGAACAACCCCTTTACTTTTGCAGAGGCACGATCGGAAGGCAACGTCTGCTTATAGGTTTTGAAGTGTTAAACTATATGTTGGGCCATGTCACTGAATGGGTTTTGAAGATTGACAAAAGGTGTTCAGTTGAACCAGGTCCATCATAGCATACACTTCTGAATGAAGCAGTTGGATCACAAATCGTACAAGTCTAGGAGATATCAGTGATTGCTAAGTATCAAAGAACTAAGATAATGTCTTCTAATACGAAAAGGTTGCAAATTGATAAGAGAAGATAGAAGTTGCTTTCAGCTAGGACAGAAATAGAGGAAGGAAGTTGAGTTACAATCAAACTCGTTTACCAAGGAAGAGTTGGATCAGAATTGAATCATGGACTCAACAAACGGACTCTATAAATAATCAATGTATTACTGCTGAAAGAGGTGACGCACAAGTGCTAAAGTGAATCAAGTTCTGAAGCAAAAGTTCCAGAGGTTTTTCAAGAAGAATTGTTGTGTGAATACAAAGGCTACAGTTCAACTAGAAGGAACAGTTCAATTGTTTGTATATTGAGTCTAGTTGATTGTAGTAGGAGTTTAAATATTGTATCTTATCAGCTTTCATAGAAGCAATTGTAATAGGTACAAACTGATCAAGTTAGAGTTAGCTTGAATTCTGTAGAAATTAGCTAGAGGCTAGTTGATACAAAGAGGATTAGAGTTAGTCCTAGGATTACAAAAGAGTTTATTTTGTAAGTCCGTTTTTGGCTCGGAGTTTAGTGAAGAGTTTTGAGCAAATCCTACTGAGGAGTAGGTCGTGGTTTTGTCACCTTTTGAGCCAGGTGTTTTCCACGTAAAAATCTCTGTGTCTTTACTATTACTGCTTAATTATTCCGCAAATAGTAGTAAGTAGTAGACTAAGAAGAACTTGGTTCTTCTTATTAGACAGCACTCGAAAATTGGGTACTGCACAAGTAACTTGTATTATTGTGTAGTATTGAAGTCTAAAACATCAATTGGTATCAGAGCAGGTTATCCTTGAAGAGGCTAACACCTAGGAAAAGATTAAGATGAGTGGACCACCTGGGAATTGGGAAGGTCAATCAACTGCAAGGCCACCACTCTTCAACGGCCAGTACAATTCTTGGTGGAAGAATAGAATGAAGGATCACCTTATTGGAGAGGACTATGAACTCTAGGACATAGTCACTGATGTACCACTTGCAACAATGAAGAAAACTTCTGAAGGAGTAGATGTGCCTAAAACTAGGGTTGATTGCACAACTGAGGATCTGAAGAAATGGGCGAAGAATGACAAGGCCAAGAAGTGGCTAGTGTGTGGACTAGGCCCAGATGAATACAGCAGAATCCAAAGCTGCACCACTGCCAAGGAAATCTGGGATACTCTACAAGTGGCACATGAAGGAACAACTCAAGTGAAGAGGTCTAGAGGTACATTGCTATACTCTCAGTATGAAAACTTCACTATGAAGGAAGGTGAAACAATTCAGGAGATGTACACAAGGTTCACAACCTTGACTAATGAACTCAAGTCTCTTGGAAGAGTCATCCTTGAAGAAGACAAGGTTGAGAAGATTTTGACAAGGGTTCTGCCTATCTCCTGGGAAAGCAAGATAACTGCCATTCAGGAATTCAAAAATATGGCAACCCTTACACAAGATGAGTTGATTGGCAACCTTACTGCTTATGAACTCAGAAGGCAGACCATGAAAATGGATGCCCCAAAGAAAGAAAGAAGTCTAGCACTAAGGATCACAGAGGGAGCAGATCTGGAGGATGATGAGATGGCCATGATCACCAAAGAATTCAGAAACTTTCTCATGAGAAAGAAAGGCATCTCTAGAGGGGGAAACTTCAACAAGGCAAAGGCTCCTGAAAGGCCAACTAATGAAGGATGCTACAAGTGTGGAAAAACTGATCATCTCATCAAGAACTGCCCCCAGTTGGAAGTAGAATGGAGGAAGGAGAGTTATGAAAGAAATAACAGGAAGAAGGAACTGGTCCAACCCAAGAAAACTACTACAAAGGCTATGGTTGCTGCTTGGGGGGAAAGTTCAGATGAAGAATCACCAGATGGTGAGATAGAAGATCAAGCTCTCATGGCAATTGAAGAATCTGATGAGGAGACTTATGAAGAACCACAGGTAAGTATCTCACATCTTAAAACAAAAATAAAGTTTCTATCTAAGGAGAAACTCTCTGAGTTGCTACTTGACTTCATTGATGATTCTGAGGAGACAACTAAAGAGAAAGATCAACTATCTAAAGAGTGTGCAATGCTGAGAGCAAAATGCATGGACCTGGAAATAAGGGTCAGTGAATCTGAAAAGAAAACCGTTGTCTTGATGAACTAGGTTCAACCACTCGAAACTGAGATTCTAGAACTAAAATCTGAAAATTTAAAGATAAGACTAGGATCCAGTAAAAAGATAGTTGATCACTCTCATGCGAAGTTAGAAGAAGACTTAGGTAAATTAAAAGATAAAATGTATGCCAAAGATGAGCAGATAAAATCTCTTAAATAAGAACTTGGTAAAGTTAAACATGAATTTGATAGAACATGTAAGTGGAATAAGTCTTCTGATGCTTTAATATGGCTCCAAGAGAATCATAGTAGCAACCGGAGAGGGATTGGATTTGGGAGTTAATTGCCTAAATGGGATCCCAAAAGCAAGTATCTTACTCTCCCTGAAAATAAAATTTGCACCCATTGTGGGAAGATTGGCCACTCTAAATATGAGTGTTCTGCAAAAGAAAAGGCCAGTCAGAAAAATGAGAGATTCATTAAAAAGAAAAATTGGCTACCAAATTGGGCCAGAAAAAATCTGATTCATCCATTCTCTCATGGAAAAGGACCCAAACTGGTTTGAGTTCTTAAAACTAACCCCTGATTTTCTTTTGAAGGTACAAGTGAAGGAGGCATCTAGTTTTGGCTTTTGGATAGTGGCTGTTCTAAGTATATGACAGGGAACAAGGAACGATTCCTTTCACTTGAAAACCTCAAAGGAGGAAATGTCTCCTTTGGAAACGGAAAGAAAGGTGAAATAATAGGGGTCGGCAAGATAGGTAAAGATGACGCGCGTTCAATTGAACAGAGGTAACCTTGTCGCTTTTACTTCCACAAAATGTTTTGTGATCAACCTGCTCACTGACAAGATTGTTTTGTAGGAAAAACGAATGAACAATATCTATGTCATTGACTTGTCCACACTGTCTGACAATGAACTCACTTGCCTTAGTGTGTTGGACAGTGATCCCCTCCTGTGGCACAAAAGACTTGGTCATGCAAGTCTAACTCAACTTAACAAGCTGGTCTCTAAGGACTTAGTGGTAGGGCTTCCTAACATTAAGTTCAAAGAAGACAAGGTTTGTGAGGCATGTGCAAGGGGGAAGCAGGTAAGGTCTTCTTTCAAAAGTAAGAAAATGGTCAGTACCACCAGGTCATTGGAACTGGTTCATATGGATCTGTGCGGTCCCATGAGAACTCTAAGTAGAGGTGGAAAGAGATATGTTATGGTACTAGTAGATGATTTCTCAAGGTTCACTTGGACCTTGTTCTTGGCATCTATGGATGAAGCATTTGAAATGTTCACCTCATTTGTCAAGAAGATTCAGAATCAATTAATACATCAACTAACATCCATAAGATCTGACCATGGTACTGAGTTTGAGAATGCAAAGTTTACTGAGTTCTGTGATGAACATGGTGTGAATCACAATTTTTCTGCTCCTAGAACCCCACAGCAAAATGGGGTTGTTGAAAGGAAAAACAGAACTCTTGAAGACATGGCAAGAACCATGCTTCTATCAAGCAAACTACCTCACAGCTTCAGGGCAGAAGCAATTAACACTGCATGTTATTTTATCAATGGATGCATGACCAGACCTCTGGTAGAGAAAACTCCCTATGAATTACTTAAAGGGAGAAAGCCCAACATATCCCATCTTAGGGCTTTTGGATGCAAGTGTTATGTGCATAATAATGGCAAAGATTCTTTAGGAAAATTTGATCCCAGAAGTGATGAGGGAGTGTTCTTGGGATATTCTACACATAGCAAAGCTTATAAAATATACAATAAAAGAACTATGTGTGTAGAAGAAAGTGTACATGTTGTCTTTGATGAAACTAACACTTTATCTGAGAGACAGGAACCAGAAGATGAGGAGCTTGGACTGGTGAGGAGCAATGACTACATTGAAGCACCTATGGGAGATGGAACAGGTGATGGACCAGGTCCAACAACCCCACGCAACTCGACAGGGGGAATTCCTCATGAAAATACTGGCCCTGATCCTGTTCCACAGCAACAAGACAACTTGGAACAATCCAGAAGTGAACAACTGGTTCTCAAACCACACAGATATCAGAGTTCTCACCCTCTTGAGAACATCATAACAGACCTGAGATCTGGAATCAAAACTAGATCCTCCTTGAAAAATCTGTGTGCGTTTGATGCATTTCTATCCATGATTGAACCAAAGAACATTGCTGAAGCCCTGAAAGATGCTGACTGGGTAACTGCTATGCAAGAGGAGCTGAATCAATTTGAGAGAAGTCAAGTATGGCACTTGGTACCCAGGCCACTGGACAGATCAATAATTGGCACCAAGTGGGTCTTCAGGAATAAACTCGATGAGGATGGAACTGTTACTAGAAACAAGGCAAGACTGGTTGTTCAAGGATACAGCCAAGAAGAGGGAATTGATAATGATGAGACCTTTTCTCCTGTGGCAAGATTGGAGGAAATCAAACTTCTTATAGCATTTGCTGCACACATGGAATTCACTTTGCATCAGATGGATGTAAAGAGTGCCTTTCTCAATGGCTATTTGAAGGAAGAGGTATTTGTAAAACAGCCTCCTGGTTTTGAAAGCAAAGAATCACCTGATCATGTATATAAACTTGACAAGGCTCTCTATGGTCTCAAGCAAGCACCTAGAGCTTGGTACGAGAGATTGTCAAAATTCCTGCTGGAACATGGGTACAAACGAGGCAAAATAGACAGTACTTTGTTCTTAAAGGAAAAGGGAAAAGATCTTCTGATTGTACAAATATATGTTGATGATATCATATTTGGGGCAACAACTGAGAAGCTCAGCAAGGAATTTGCTACATTAATGGGGAGTGAGTTTGAAATGAGTATGATGGGTGAGCTAACCTTTTTCTTAGGTCTGCAAATCAAACAAACTCCACATGGAACAATGATTCATCAACAGAAGTATGTGAGAGAACTCCTCAAGAAGTTCAAAATGGAAGATTCAAAGGAGATAGATACCCCAATAGCCACAGCTACAAAATTAGATGTGGATGAACCTGGTTCATCCGTTGATCAGAAGACGTACAGAGGGATGATTGGATCTCTACTATATCTTACTGCAAGTAGACCTGATATTGTGTTCAGTGTGGGACTATGTGCTAGGTTTCAAGCCAATCCAAAGGAGTCCCATCTCACTGCAGTGAAGAGAATTTTGAGATATTTGAAGGGTACTACTGATTTGTGCCTTTGGTATCCTAAAGGTAGTGATTTTGACCTTGTAGGATATGTTGATGTTGATTATGCAGGTTTCCTGGTTGACAGGAAAAGTAATTCAGGCATGGCTCACTTTTTAGGTTCCTGCCTTATATCTTGGGCTACCAAGAAACAAAATTCAGTAGCCTTGTCTACTGCTGAGGCTGAATATGTGGTTGCATCCTCTTGCTGTGCTCAGTTGCTATGTATTAAGCAACAACTCCTGGACTTTGGTATAGATGTGGGATGCATTCCTATTTACTGTGATAACACTAGTGCAATTAGTATGACTAAGAACCCGGTTCATCACAAGAGAACTAAGCACATAGATGTTAGGCACCATTTCCTGAGGGATAATTATGAGAAGGGGATGATCTCAATTGAATTCTGTGCCACTGATCATCAAATTGCTGATATATTTACCAAAGCATTGAGTAGGGAGCATTATGAGAGAAACAGGCTTGAATTAGGGATGATTAAGATCACCTAATTGAAAAAAAAAAAGAGGAAGTTTTCTGGCTAGAAATTTTAATTAGGTACTTAATCAAATTAATCATTGCTCAACTCTATGTCTTTGTTGTCATACTCTTCTTCCATGTATTAATATGATTCCCTAGTTGCTAATGATGTTTCTCTATTTGTGAATTGAGGCAAAATAAAGTTTTTTTACAGGATGAACCTGGTTCATCCATGCTGGTTTACATGACTGACAAGGTACGTTTTCATCTCCATACATGTATTAATTCAAGTACAGTCATACATGAGTAGGACTCTATCCATTAATGGTTCAGTTCAAATTCTCGTACTTACCCAAATAATGAACAAGTTTCAAGAAGTTCCGTCATAATAAATTAGCCTAGTTTTAGGGGGAAAGAAACGGTCTAATCAATTTCAAATCACTGACATTCCTTAATCGATTAGTGTCCTACTTTTGTTAATACACGTCCGTTATAATCACCCCAGCCACAAGTTATAAATAGGCCATCATTACCCATAGTGAATAAAGCAATAGATGAACCATGTTCAAGTCATTCAACACTCAAATCTCCACTGTCTTTTTCCCTCTCTTCTTTTTCTCTAAAAATTAAAAATGTCGTCTGCTTCATCTGATTCTCAAAATCGTGACTACGATGAGGGAGTATATGATTCTGACTCTCCACCAGTCTACAGTTCTGAATCCTCTGAGACACCTGAAACCCTTGAATACCATGATGCTCTTAAATCTACACCAAACCCTATCCCAGCCCAAAACCCCCGTCGTGTCAAGGTTCTTGCAAAAAAATCTGTGGCTTCAGGGTCACGAGCAAAGTTCTTGGAAGATTTATTACAGGCTGAAGAAGAACCCAAACTAGATTCATCCAGTGAATTGTTTAAATCAGCACATGAGGACGATGCACCTGGTTCGTCAACTGCTGAGAAAGGTAATACTGAAGTTACCTCTGTGTTAAATTCTAAAAATAGATTTGTGTTGGTTGGGTCTGTGGTGGATGTGGAAGTGCCAAGTAGGCCAAGAAAAACAAGGAAAATTCTTGAGAATGAGGGAGATGCAGGTGTGGGGGGATCTGGGAAGGATGGTTCCACACTTGAGATTTGTGGCCCCATTCTTGAGAATCTTGAAGATGATGTCGTAGTATTAGGGGGAACTAATGAAGTTGAGGAAGCTGCTGCTGGATTAGAAAAGCTAATGAAGGAGATAGATGATCGTGTTTCTTCTGGGGAAGAAACCTTGGCTGAGAGACTTAAGAAATTGGGGGACTCATACAACCCCAAGAAGAGAAGGACTCCCAAGTCCATCAAGTCTAAAGCCTCAAAGAAAAGGAAAACTGATGAGTCTGTTGGTGTACCTGTTCCAAGGGTACGAGCTACGAGAAATACTGTTCGTGAAGAGGAGGAGAAGCTGGAAAAAGCTCTGCAAGAGAGCAAAAGAAAGAGAGTTGATAAAGGGAAAGCGAAAGTGGAGGAGCCTGTTGAGGCTATTGTTGTTGATGAGGTGTTGGACCTGGTCCAACAAGATGAAGAGGTTGCTCCAGTGGTGGTCAAGACACCCAAGGACAAATTGGCTAAGACTTCCACAAAGAAGTCAGCACCTATGTCTGCTACCATCATGAGTCCATCTACGAGGACACGGTCTAAAGTAAAGTCAAAGAAGAAAGTTTAGATTGTTGAGAAAGATAATGATCCTGATTGGAGTGGAGATGATGAGAAGGAGGTTGGAGAAGTGTCGATTGACAGAGTTTCCATGTTTGGCAAGAGACATATTTTGAAGGGAAAGTTACTGAAGGACTTGGAGGAGCCGGGTATGAGGTACTTAGTAGATTTTCTGGAAGCTCAAGGCTGGAAGGACATGGTCCTTCGCTTGGAGGGCAGGCTGGTCTGAAATGAGGTAGTGGAATTCATGGGGAATGCGACTGTGATTGGAGGAAGGGTTACATCATTGGTCAGGGGAGTTGAAGTCTCCTTTGACGCTCAAGAACTGGGAGTCATTCTAGACATTCCATCTGAGGGATATGACGATTATACAAGGCAGAGATGGCCTTGCTTGGATGGAATGGCCTCAGCACTTACCATCACTAGATTCTTTTGTGACAATGAAGAAGAGCCTGAGCCCAGGGCAGTGTACAAAAGCGAGATGAATCCTGAACACAAGTTGTTCTTTGAGTTTGTTATTAAATTTCAGCTGCCAAGACAAGAGCGGAGGCACATTGCCAACTATATGGATCTAACGTGCATGGAGTGCCTATACAGAGGCAAGCAGATCAATTGGCCATCTTTGATCATCCAGCTTTTGGACAGGGTGGTAAATGGCACCAAGGCCCATGCGATTCCTTATGGATTTATCCTTATTGCAGTTCTGGGTCATTTTGGAGTTCCCACAAAGAAGGCTGAAATGGCGACTGCAAAGGATTTCTTTGGGAAGACTGACAAAGAAGGCTGAAAGGAGATCCTTCGTTTGAAGACTCGCTTAGTTGAGGTGGAAGGTGAGCGCGATGCTCTCAAAGCTGAATTAGCCAAGGAGAAGGAGAAAAATGAGGGTGTCTTACACCAAATGCTGTCTCTTCTCCAAACCAAGAATCATGCCTCTTCTGCACCACCCCAAACTTAGGAATTTCCAGAACTACCCACTTTCTATCCTATCAAGTGCCCAGTTCGGGACTGTGTCAAGTGTGTTTGTTTCAGTTTTTAATTCTGTCGTACTCATGTTTTGGTTGTCTTTGATTTAATCTGTTTTGGTGTTGATAATCCATGTTAATCAAATGAAAGCTTGGTGTTTTGACAAATGTCTCTATTTATGATTTAGCTTACATTATTGGTTTCTTGTGTTGATTAATCATGTTTGCACCTGCAGTTGCCTAAATTGGCCATGAGTAAGAATTAATTACTGGTAAGTATCATTTTGCAACTTTTCGATGATGCCAAAAGGGGGAAGATGTGCTACAGTTATTGTTTAAATTTTTAAAAATCTTTGAAGTGATATTTATAACCTAATGAACCTGGTTCTTGATGATTAATGCTCACAAAAATACAAAGTGTTGGATGTGTATACAGGATTAATGCACAGAGCTTGTCATCATCAAAAAGGGGGAATTTTTTGGGCCATGTCACTGAATGGGTTTTGAAGATTGACAAAAGGTGTCCAGTTGAACCAGGTCCATCATAGCATACACTTCTGAATGAAGCAGTTGGATCACAAATCGTACAAGTCTAGGAGATATCAGTGATTGCTAAGTATCAAAGAACTAAGAGAATGTCTCCTAATACGAAAAGGTTGCAAATTGATAAGAGAAGATAGAAGTTGCTTTCAGCTAGGACAGAAATAGAGGAAGGAAGTTGAGTTACAATCAAACTCGTTTACCAAGGAAGAGTTGGATCAGAATTGAATCATGGACTCAACAAACGGACTCTATAAATAATCAATGTATTACTGCTGAAAGATGTGACGCACAAGTGCTAAAGTGAATCAAGTTCTGAAGCAAAAGTTCCAGAGGTTTTGCAAGCAGGATTGTTGTGCGAATACAAAGGCTACAGTTCAACTAGAAGGAACAGTTCCATTTTTGGTATATTGAGTCTAGTTGATTGTAGTAGGAGTTTAAATATTGTATCTTATCAACTTTCATAGAAACAATTGTAATAGGTACAAACTGATCAAGTTAGAGTTAGCTTGAATTCTGTAGAAATTAGCTAGAGGCTAGTTGATACAAAGAGGATTAGAGTTAGTCCTAGGATTACAAAAGAGTTTATTTTGTAAGTCCGTTTTTGGCTCAGAGTTTAATGAAGAGTTTTGAGCAAATCCTACTGAGGAGTAGGTCGTGATTTTTTCACCTTTTGAGCCAGGTGCTTTCCACGTAAAAATCTTTGTGTCTTTACTATTACTGCTTAATTATTCTACAAAGAGTAGTAAGTAGTGGACTAAGAAGAACCTGGTTCTTCTTATTAGACAGCACTCGATAATTGGATACTGCACAAGTAACTTGTATTATTGTGTAGTATTGAAGTCTAAAACATCACTATAGGAAGAGTTTTATTTAGTAAATATTTTGGTCAAACCTAAAGTGCTTATAAGCTGATATTTGATAAGTTGGGGGAGGCCAACTTATGACTTTTGACTTATTTTTTGCTTATAAGCACTTAACTTATAAGCACTTTTAGTTTTATCAAATGCGTAGATAAGCCAAAAAGTGTTTATAAGTCAGTTTGACCAGCTTATAAGCTTAGCCAAACACCCTCCTGGTAATGTATAAAGCTTTTTTTTTAATCCCAAATTAATATTTATTTTCCATTATTTTTAAGAAGTGTCGTCATATATAGTGTATGTACGCAAATTTTGCATAAGAATATATAAAATACAGAACTTTAATTTTTGCGAAGCATTGTCGAATCTCTACCATATGCTGGTCACTTGCTGTTGTACTTCTATTTTTGCTTGTAAGGTTGAATTTACAAATACTGATAAGGTTTGACGATTTTTGAATCATAAAAGTTCCTAACAATTGTGATTTGGGTAAAGCACTAAAGTTTATTGAAGATATTTAGTCAAACGCAGTGTCAGTTTATTCAAGCTATTACTTACCAAAAATAAGCATTATTATTTCTCAGAAATTAAAACAGAAGTTTTCCTACTAATATAGAAGAAATTGTCGTACATTTGACTTTCTAATACTTTTCAATTTCACACACTGAATAGTTTCGATAATTAGAAACAACTTAGGCAGAATAGCCTGAGAGACATCTCTACTTGTTTGAGTTTGATATCCCGGTCCTTCTACCTTACAAAGTTTTATATAGACATGTATACATGCTTAAAACTAATATTTTAAGCCCTCTGACCATTGACCAAGCCGATGTGGCCTTGAATATACTAATAGCATGTTTAGTCAAGTTTTTTTTTTGGGCAAAAAGTGATTTTTTGGTCAAAAGCACTTTTGGCCAAAAATTGAGGTATTTGACAAGCTTTTGGAAGGAAAAAAAGTATTTTTGAGGGGAAGCAGAATAAGTTTGGAGAAGCAGAAAAAAAGTAGTTTCTCTCCAAAGAAGCACTTTTGAGAAAAATACACTTAGAAGCAGTTTTCAAAAGTTTGGTCAAATACTAATTACTGCTTAAAAGTGTTTTTCAAATTAATTAGTCAAACACAAATTACTTCTCACCAAAAATACTTTAAAAAAAAATACTTTTGAGAAAATCACTTATCAAAATAAGCTGATTTTAAAAGCTTGGCCAAACGGACAATAAGTTGTACAAAGTACGTGATTACCGGTGAAGGTAATGTTTTGACTAAGAAATATTTTAAACTAAAAAAGTAATGACAATAAAATAAAAAGAATGTGGAGAAATTTCCCAACTCCTCCAATCTTTTCCACCCCCCTCTTCCCGTGAACCCCCTTCCCCTTCTCCGCATCCTTCATTTTTTCCGACATCCCCCACCACACAGCTTTCTACATTTATTGTTCCTATCCATCAGATTCACAAAGAAATAAATTAGAAATTATATACAAAAATACACACACAGTATAATTCTCTTCGGTCCAAAATAAGTAATTTTTTGGATATTTTTACACAGATTAAGAAATTTATCTTTTAGCATTAATTAACAATGAAATTGACCATATTAACTTTTACTTTCTCACATAAACACTCCTAATACATATTCTAACATTATTTACTTCAACGACAATATAGAAAAAAATAATTTATTCATTCTTAAAATCTGAAAAATTACTTATTTGAGACAACAAAAAAAGGCAAAAAAATCACATATTTTGAATCGGATGAGTACTACTTAAATTCTCTATCCTCAACTGCTTGCTTCATACCCAATTTAGAGCTAATGCAAAAGTTATTCCTGTAAGGAGAAAAGGCAGAAAGATCAAAATTTGTGCTCATCGGGGGAAGAAAAGTCTTCAATAGAGGGAAGCCTATTAAATATTCAAAAAATTTAAATGAAAAAAAGAGTTACGGCGATCCAACCTAACAACTTGTTTGGATGGTTGTTATCCATGATATGGTATTGTTTTTTTAGGATAATATTTGTTTTGATTGTGTAGTTAAAATTGATCGTATTGTATTACTAAATTCATTATTTCTGAACAATGAAAAGCCTCATTTTTTTGAACAACCGATTTGATGTGGTGAGATTGTTTCATATTTTTTTTTATAATTGTGCCCTAACTTATTACTTTATAATTTTATTTTACCCTTTATCTTTTTTATTTTAAATAATAGCAAAGTCTTTTTCTCATATAATTCTATAATAGAATTCTACGTGAAGTCTAATAACCTATATAAATTCTCAAAGACAACATCTCAAATATATGCTATATAATAACCTACATACGTGAAAAACTCATTTTGTTCTTATGCCGCTTCTCCATACTCTTCAGGTGAAAATTTTGTTTTACTTCTGTCTAAATTGAGTCTACTTAACATTTTGTTTTAGAATTTTTATTATTATGATCTAATTATGAATATAATGTACTTATTATTATTTTTAATATTATTAACTTGTTCAACTAATTTCGATAGAATTTGCATGAATTTAATTGCTTAATTTATATATAATACATAATTAGTGATAAATTAGTAGAAAGGGGTTTTCTTAACTAATTATTATGTGTAATTCTTGATAAATTAAATATTTAAAACAATTGAGGGTATTTTAGTAAACTTATCAATTACAGTAAAGTACGATACAGTCAAACCGAATAGCGAAATGTTATTTAACAATAAGAACAGTACAATTTATTCAAATATTGTATTCATAAAACGATACGATACAGTACAATACGATACATTATAAAACGACGGGGAACAATGATCCAAACAGAATGTAAAATCAGAAGTTTATATCTGAAACTCAAGGCGAGCAGCTCACGACTCCAACTCCGATTCCAGCACCCTCCCTTTCAAATCCGAGCTAAAACCCAATTCTGTCATCCTCCAAACCCTAAAAAGCCTCAAGGCCCTTCCGCCTCCTCCAGTTCCAAAACCCCAACTCTCGCCGATGTTGGCCTCTCCACCACCTATCGTGAAGTGACCGACCTCCCAATCGACGAGGTACAATACAATATAAGAGTCACTGTCGGCGAAAGTTCCGGATCTAAAACCCATATGATAGTAGAAACATAAAATAAGAAGATAGTGGGGGTAAGGATAAGAGGAAACGGGAAAAGCATCGATCGGAATAGATGATTTTTATGTTTGAATTTTATTTTTATTTTTATTATTTTTAATCTATCATGTGACATGGCATCTACATATTATTATTTTTTGACATGGCAGCCAAAATGGAGAAGATTGTATTACAAGCACCGACAACCTCCTGTCATGAGCGTTTATTATATACGGTTTGAAGGAGTGTAAGTATTCAATTGGAAAATTGTTAAGTTTGAGGACCGACATGACAAAGTGGCACAAATATAGGTGACATTTAGATTATTCTGCCAAAAACTTAAATTAATAAAAGTATGAGAAAATAACTGAAATGTACCCCAAAAAAAATTCCTACTTAACAACAATTAATCATTAAATCATGCTATCAAAAATAGCCAAGAAATTACCAATATATGCAATATTCAAAAAACATAGTCAATTTTTTCTCCTCAATCGATATGATTATAGTTCTTTTAGAACACATAGGTGAGGTAATATACAAATTTTGAGAAAGATTGAAGGTAATTTGGAGTCACAATTTGCTACCGGTGATATACAACTTTCGAAGAACCTAGGCAAAAAATAATTTCCAATCGGTACAGTTGAAATTCACTAAAAATATATGGATGATGCAATATACAATATTTGAGAAAGATTGGCAGTGATTTGGAGTCAAAATTCGTAGTTGACATCTAGTTTAAAATATTTTCTCCGACACATGTATCTCATATGTATCCACACAAGTATACATGGAATACACAATATATATACAAGGGATACATAAAAAATACATGGGAGATACACACCTCATGTTCTTCAATGTTTATATACTACTTCAATTTTGGCTCAAATTTCAAATCAAACCACGTCAAATCTCCTCCAAATCTCCCAAAATTAAAATTTAAACTCCTTCAGATATATCCCATATATTCCAACAATACCGATTCGAAACAAATTTAAATATTAACAACTCAAATTTCAAATTCAAACTTAAGCTAGTTTCAATAACTTTCAATAATGGAGTTTTAAGTCATCCTTTTCACTTTCTTGATTGATCAGAAAAGTGCATTGATTTAGGGTGCACAATTTCTTTGTCTTTCTCTTTCTCTTGATGCCATTGTTTAATTCTCAAAATGAAAATAGAGTTTGATCTTGGATTATAGGTCTATGATCAGGCCTTAGTTCCGTGTTATTCAATGTCGTATATTTTTGTTCCTAAAACTGAAGTATTTTTAAAACAAGATTACCGGTTCCAAGGTGTCTTTTACCGGAGCTCAATTCCAATGGTAAAGCTTTAACTACATTGTTTACCCTAAAATCGGATAACAATTTAATTTACACGCGGTTTTATAGATACGTGATATACCTTGATATAAATTGAAAGAACATATTAATATTGAAATTAATGATAAGAAAATAAATGCAAACCACACAAATGGAATAGACTTAGCCTTGAAGGTTGGCCGCCCTCGAGTCAATAAATGCCTCAATCGATGTCAAAATAAGATGACAAGATAATAAGAACTAGAAATAATATTGTATTGATTTTGAATGCATTTTTCAATGTGTGTTACAAATGATCAGACCCCCAGTTCTACTCTTGATACTATTCGATCAAAGGTAAAAAATCTCATAATTTTCTAATTAATCAGCATCTCCTTGATACGTGCTAAGATTTTCACCGTGATATCCAACAGATTGCGGATATTTTGCCCTTCCACTATTTGGCCCGATAAAGTTTCCTCGATCTTGTTCGGTCCCAGAGTCACGAGCTCGATGATTTAACTTTGTTCCTTGGTTCGATGTAATCCGCGGTCGAGCTTCAACGTGTCACGTCTCATTCTAGACTTGTCAGGCAATAGATGAGCCCGGTTTCGACCGTATACAGATAGTCCTCTCGTTTTTCTGAAAGAAGACGATGAGAAATGATATGAAGTTACGAACCTTGCTTCAATAAATCATGACGTAAGTGATAAAAGGTAACTAAAACGTCCCGTCGGTCCAGTCTCCAAGGCACTAAATGTGTGTCAGTTGTTGGTCGGCCATTACGGGTTTTGAACCGTCGTTTGCAAAACATAAATACTTCATCCTTCCATCCATTAGAACTTTTACATTCAAACTTTTGCTCTTGTGCTTTTGAGAAAATCTCATCACCTTCATCCTCTGGTTTTCTGACTTAAGTTTAAAACTTTTTCCCTTCTAGTTTTCTGAAAACTTTTATCAACTATCCACCAATTACGCCCTCTCTTACATGGTACCATCTATTCACCATTATTTAGAAGCAATGACAACGACTTGAGGGATGAGTCCGAAGAAGAAGAAGAAGACTCTGAATTGATAACTCGCGAGAGGAGCGGTACTAAGCTGCCTCAAACTAGGGAGGCCGGTGGAGAGGCAGTGTCCAAAGCCTCTGAGCTAGGGAGGGTCGAGCTTGTTTTTCCCAGAGCTAAGGAAGTCGATAGAGAGACTGTGGCTGGCGATCCTCAAGCAGAAGACAATGTACCAAAGGACGCTCTCAGGGTGATAGATCTCTCAGGGTCGCCCTCCTTTACCGATTCTATGATAAATAAGGCCCAAACTCTGAAAGGACGCCCAAATGAGGGTCCTCAAGGGGAGTTGAATCCTTCAACAACTTCTTCGATGGTATGGATTTCACCGCCTCAGAATACATCACCGGGTTAGGTGACTTAGCGGTACAAAAGAAGATGGCTCCTTTGGGAACCAACGGATCTTCTTCGAGTACGGGATTGGTTGACTGGTTCCCATCCCGAGTACAAATCTTGACCGGAAGCGGTCAATCGTCATATCCATACTAGAGGATGCTCGGGTTCTCTCCGCCCCCGTGGGGGATGTCGGCTATCTACGATGCCTTGTGACCGAATAGGATCAGAGCCAAAATAGACGAGGTGGATGCCCCCTGCCTTTTCAACGAGGCTCAACAGGCATTGAATCGGGTAACTTCAAAAGCTCTCATATTACTTACATAAATTAAATTGCGAATAAACATAATATTTTTCTTTGTGTTTGTAGGCCTCGGTGCTCCATTATGAAACTTTCCTCCAGTACCGGGAGGTATTAAACCAACACGAGGACGAGGCTCAGGAGCTCACTGAGAAGAGGGATGTTTACAAGTTCCTCAGTGAGAAGCTCTAGGCTGATTTAGAAGCGGCTCGGAAGGAGCATGCCAATCTGGTTGAGCAGGCAAGACGAGTATTCAAACTTAGTGATGATGATTTGGACACAATGGCTAACGACCCGAACCCACAGGTTCAAAAGAGACTTGACCAAATCGAGCAGCTCCGGGTGGAAGTGGACACGGTGAAGGTTGAGACCGAAGAATGGAAGAAAAATATGGACTGCCTGGCCTCGGAAAAGGAGACCGCCCGATAACAACTGGCTTTGACTGAGGTATAACTCCGGGCTGCAAAATAAAAGTCCTTGGTGAAGGCTAAGAAGATCGAGGAGCTCCAGTATTAACAAAGCTCGACAATCTCTGGCCAAGAAACTTGAGGTGGCCAAGTTGCAGGTTGTTGCGGTTAAAGCCGAGGCTGATGAGCGGGTGGACCAGTATAAGGCCAATGCTGAGGCGGCTCAGGTCCAAGCGAAAAACCTTGTGGAGCACATGAGGTGGAAATCCCGAAAGGAGGTGATAACTAAGGATTATACTATATTTTACACTCCTTCTTGCTTTAGTTTTGGTTTAAATTGAATACAAAATGGTCCCAAAGGCTTACATGTTGCACTTGTTTGCAGGGTTTGGTAAAAAAGGTGACAAATAGTCAAAATCAACTCAAAAAGGAGTAAAACATGCACAAGTGCCAAGAATAAGTCCAAACACAGTCCATTAGACCAGTGCGGTCCGCAATGCGTTTTGTGCGGACCGCACTGCTGAGATTCAGAGAGGCTAATTTTGGAGCTAAACCAGTGCGGTCCGCAATGCATTTTGTGCGGACCGCATATTCAGAGAGATGAAAATCTGGAAAGCTTAAGCAGTGGGGCCGCAAAGCCATTTTGTGCGGACCATACTAAGGAGATTCAGAGAACTGAATTTGAAGGCCTGAAGACCAGTGCGGCCCGCACTCCATTTTGTGCGGCCGCAACAGTAGTCACCGCGGACGAGGTCCATTTTATGCGGACCGCGGTGGCCAAGTTCAGAGAACCAGTTTTCAAATCCTAGAAGCATCAATACGGCCGCACTCCGTATTGTGCGATCTGCAGTAACCCCGCAGGGGTATTTTTGTCCAAAAAATTCGGCCTAGTATAAATAGTTTCTTTTCCCATTTTTAGGTCAGCTTTTGTACTTGAGAGTAAGAGGGAGCTCGTGAACTATACTGTTACGCTACTTTGAGTAAATTTAGAAGTGTTTTAACATTGAATCTTTAAATTTTAGTTTGCAATTAAATTATATGGGTTATTCTTCATCTATTTCTCTGATTTCTTCTCTTATCATGAGTAGTAAGACCTATTAGCTAGGGTTGTGGCTCAACCCTAGTGTGGATATTTGATGGGTCCTTTAATTTGAGGCTTAGATGTTTATGGGTAGTTGATATTTGGACTGATATGTGTTTTCCATGTTAAATTAGTGGTTACAAACACTAATTGGTGCCTATTTGACTTGGGTTCTTCTTGAGAAAGAGAACTTGAGTCTAGGAAAATCATTCCAACAAGGAATTGGGATGTAACCAAGAGATTGATAGTCCCAATTAACGGGTTAAACCTAGAGATAGTAATACCCTACATGTGCCTAAATTGCTTGCACAAATTTGACACCCAATTGGTCTCGAGAGAGTCAATTAGGACAAAGTCACTCGAGCTACCGAGAGGTATAGAGTGAGTAGTTCCGTGCATTGGCTATATCACAATCCCCAACATAATGTCTTTGCCTTAGGTTTTAGATCCCGTTAAGTATTCACCTAGGAGAAAGTCATAGCCCTAGTCCTTTCCATCTATTAAGAAAACACTCAAAAATACATTAGTTAGTTAATTAGCAAATTCGATTAGTTTAAACCATAGTTCAAGTATCAAACCAAATTTATTAGAAGTGCAATTAAAAGCACAACGCACCACTAGATCACTTAGGAACTCAACTCCCACAATCGTAACTCCCTGTGGATACGATCCCGACCTGTTCGGGTAAAAGCTGCATCGACCCTCACTTTGCTACTCTCTAGTGGTGTAGGTGGGCGTCGATCACTTTTTGGCGCCGTTGCCGGAGAGTTATACGATGTTGATTATCTACGTGAATAGTGGTGTTAAGTGTTTTTATTTCCTTTTTCTGTTAACGTGTGTGTTGAATCAATTCAGGTACTAAATGGCGGATCCTCTGGGTAATGTTATTCTGGGGGAGGAGGTGTTTGACAATGGAGAAGATGAACTAAATCAAGTACCACCTCCTAGACAGGGCCGACAGGACAATGTTATTGAGGATGTTCCAAACCCTCCCCCGCCTCATCATCCGAGAGTTGCCCCTCGGGTACTTCCAAATGAGGGGTACGCGAGTGCTATTGACCCGCCTAGGATCCAGGCGGGGAACTTCCAAATCACAAATGTGATGCTAACACTCTTCGAGCAGCGGGGCTATTTCACCAGAGCCGCCCACCAAAATTCTTACAAGCATCTGAAGGGCTTCGTAGATACATGATGGGGAAGTAAGCAGACGAATGTCTCAGAAGATGCCTTGAGGCTTCGGTTATTTCCCTTCTCTCTTTGAGGGAAGGCACTTGATTGGATCAAGAGACTTCCTAACCACTCAATATATACATGGGACGAGCTAGAAAACAAGTTCATTGCAAAATGCTTCTCTCCTAGTCATATGGCAGCGCTTAAAGATGAAATATTAGCTTTCAAACAAGAGCCAAATGAGCCTTTGCATGAGATTTGGGAGCGCTACCACACCATGGTAAAGGAGTGACCAAACAATGACATGATCGAGGCCATGATACAATAGACCTTCTACAGAGGCATAAATACCACCAATCAGTGTTGGTCAATCAATTGGCTTGGGGCAATTTCATGAAGCTTCCATACAATGAGGAATGTGAGGTTGGTAAAGCATCCACCTGAATCACCCTTGGATGATTCAGGGTGATCCTCCCTACCCTCAAAGGTTGGCAAATCAAAAGCAAGAGAATCAATTCAAGAAATTCATCGACATGATGAAGAGTCTTTCCATCAATGTCCCTTTGATTGAAGCTTTAGAGCAAATGCCCGGTATGCCAAGTTCATGAAAGACTTGGTCACAAAGAAAAGGTCAATGGAGTGCGAAACTATAAAGATGACTCACCAAGTGAGTTCCATAGTGCATTCAATGGCACCCAAGCTTGAAGACCCCGGGGCATTTACCATTCCTTGTACAATTGGGAGTGCGGATTTCGCTAAGGCATTGTGTGACCTCAGAGCTAGCATAAACTTGATGCCATATCCGATGTTCAAAACTTTGGGAATATGTCAACCTAGGGCTACTTCCATGCGTCTCCAAATGGTGGATCGGTCTATGAAGCGGCCTATAAGAATCATTTATGATGTGTTGGTGCGGGTGGACAAATTTATTTTGCCCGCAGATTTTGTTATCTTGGATTGTGAGGTGAATTATGAAGTTCCTATCATCTTGGGAAGTCTCTTCCTTGCAACGTGAAAGGCCTTAGTTGACGTGGAGGCCGGTGAGCTCACCTTCAGGGTGGGCAATGAAAAGGCCGTGTTTCACGTTTGCAAATCAATGAAGCAACCCAATAACACATAAATATGTTCTTTCATGGACCTTGCCACCGAGGTCATTATTGATGAAACAAGCGCAATGATAAATGTTGAAGATCACGTGGAGGCGACTTTGTTGAACCATGATGATATTGTGTTAGATGGATTGATCGAGAGTACCAATGCTCTACAAGGCATGGGTTCTTATTCATATGGCCCTCGAAAGTTATCCTTGGACTTGGGGAATCGGAACAATCCTCCGACAAAGCCTTCAATTGAAGAGCCACCTATCTTGGAGTTGAAGCCACTTCCACCTCACCTCAGGTATGAATTTCTTGGTCTTTCCCGTACTTTACCTGTTATACTTTCATCTTGTCTAACCAAAGTGCAGGTAGACTCTACTCTCAAAGTGTTACAAAGGAGGAAGAAGGCCATAGGGTGGACACTTGCTGATATCCGGGGAATAAGCCCCACATTTTGTATGCACAAAATCATTCTCGAGGATGGAGCAAAGCCTTCCATAGAACATCAACGGAGGCTAAATGAATCAATGCAAGAAGTTGTGAAGAAAGAAATAATCAAGTGGCTTGATGCAAGGGTCGTCTACCCAATCTCTGATAGTGCTTGGACTTCTCCGGTCCAATGTGTTCCAAAAACGGGTGGTATGAGCGTGGTCCAAAATGAAAAAATGAACTTATTCAGACAAGAACGGTCACAGGTTGATGGGTATGCATGGACTACCACAAATTGAACAAAGTGACTCGCAAGGATCATTTCCCCTAGCCTTTCTTGGACCAAATGCTTGACAGGCTTGCATGCAGGGCTTTCTATTGCATCTTGGACGGGTATTCAGGCTATAAACAAATCTTGATTGCCCCGGAGGACCAAGAAAAGACAACCTTCACGTGCCCTTATGGTACATTTGCTTTCTCCAGGATGCCTTTTGGACTTTGCAATGCACCCGCTACATTTCAACGGTGCATGATGGCAATCATTACTGACATGGTTGAATACTTTCTAGAGGTATTTATGGATGATTTCAGCGTGGTTGGGGACTCTTTTGATAAGTGTTTGAGCAATATTGACAAAGTCCTTGCCCGTTGTGAAGAGACCAACCTAGTGATCAACTGGGAAAAATGCCACTTTATGGTTGATGAAGGGATAGTTCTGGGCCACAAAATCTCAAGACATGGAATTGAAGTTGACAAATCTAAAATCGAGGTCATTTCCAAATTGCCTCCCCCGACCTCGGTAAAGGGAGTTTAGAGCTTTCTTGGGCATGCCGGGTTCTACCGGCGTTTCATTAAGGACTTCTCGAAGGTGGTCAATCCTCTTTGCAAATTTTTAGAGAAAGATGCCAAGTTCAACTTTGATGAGAATTGCATGAGTTTATTTGAATTGTTGAAGCACAATCTAACCACCACGCCAATTATCATCGTGCCGGATTGGAGCTCTCATTTTGAGCTAATGTGTGACTCTAGTGATGTGGTTGTGGGGGCGGTTTTGGGCCAAAGGGTGAACAAGATCTTTCACCCCATCTATTATGCTAGCAAAACAATGAACTCGGCCCAAATGAACTACACCGTCACCGAGAAAGAGTTATTGGCAATAGTCTTTGCAATGGAGAAATTCCGTTCTTATCGTATGGGTGCCAAGGTCATAGTTCACACTGACCATGCGGCACTCCGGTATCTCATGACGAAAAAGGACTCCAAGGTGAGACTCATGTGGTGGGTGTTGTTGCTTCAAGAGTTCGACTTGGAGATAATTGATAGAAAGGGGAGTGAGAACCAAGTTGCCGACCATCTCTCCCGATTGGAGGAGCAAGGTCGACCTAGTGATGGTCTTGAAATTGATGATAACTTCCCGGATGAACAACCTCTTTATGTGTCAATGCAAGAAATGCCATGGTTCGCGGACATTGCCAACTATATTGTCACCGGTGTTTTTCCTCTTGGGCTCTCTTCCAACCAAAGGAAGAAACTTAGGAGGGATAGCATGGATTTTTATTCGGATGAACCGTACTTATTCAAGATTTGCAATGACGGTGTCATCCGGCGATGCTTACCCGAAGAAGAGCAAAGGTCGATTCTTGAGTCATGCCACTCCTCACCTTATGGTGGTCATCATGGAGGGGCAAGGACCGCTTCAAAGGTGTTAAGTTGTGGTTTCTTTTGGCCCACTTTGTAAAAGGATTCTAGTGACTTAGTCAAGAGATGTGACGAATGTCAGAGAGCAGGGGGAATTTCTAAGAAAGATGAGATGCCTCTCAATACCATTCTCGAAGTGGATATTTTTTTATGTATGGGGTATCGATTTTATGGGCTAGTTTGTTAGCTCTTGTGGGAACACATACATTCTCGTGGTGGTTGACTATGTTCTAAATGGGTTGAAGCCGTGGATCTACCCAACAATGAGGCCCGAAGTGTTGTTGCATTTCTCAAGAAGAGCATTTTTACAAGGTTTGGCACGCCTCGTGCAATCATTAGTGATAGGGGTCGCATTTTTGTAACAGAGCTTTTGACACTTTGCTTGCAAAGTATGGTGTCAATCACAAAGTGTCCACTCCTTATCATCCTCAAGCGAGTGTCCAAGTTGAAGTCTCAAACAGAGAAATCAAGAATATATTATCAAAGACGGTCAATGCAAATAGGACCGATTGGTCAAAGAAGTTGGATGACGCTTTATGGGCTTATAGGGCTGCTTACAAGACCCCGATTGGTATGTCTCCGTACCGGTTGGTGTTTGGAAAAGCTTTCCATCTTCTTGTTGAGTTAGAGCACAAGTCCATGTGGGCTTTAAGGAAGCTGAATCTTGAATGGGATGTGGCAGCCAATCTTCGTGTGGAGCACCTTAATGAACTTGACGAATTCAGATTCCATGCCTCCAGTTCGTCCTTGTACAAGGACAAAATGAAGTACCTTTATGATAAATATACTCGTGGCAAGGAGTTCAAAGTGGGTGATCTGGTTCTCTTGTTCAACT
Source organism: Nicotiana undulata (assembly GCA_005239495.1). Taxonomy (NCBI): domain Eukaryota; kingdom Viridiplantae; phylum Streptophyta; class Magnoliopsida; order Solanales; family Solanaceae; genus Nicotiana; species Nicotiana undulata. Next base: position 55,935 of record ML260546.1, on the reverse strand, counting down.
CCCGGTTACGTCTATTTCCGGAAAAGCTTAAGTCAAAATGGAGTGGAACTTTTGAAGTTGTGTTTATGACTCCGTTTGGTGCACTTGATCTAAATAACAAAAGTGGGGAGATTTTCAGAGTTAATGGGCACAGGTTCAAGCACTACCTGGGCAAGATTGATGACATCCACGTGGTGGCACTTCTCCATCTTAAGTGAATTGAGGGTAACCTGCGTCGTGCCGCGACGTTAAATCAGGCTCTTCTTGAGAGACAACCCATGTGTCTTTCTTTTTGTTTTTCTTTGATTTTCTTTGTAGTGTAGGAGTTTCTTTTTTGAGTAACTCGTTGTGGGATGTTGTAGGACTATTTTGATGCAGTGCACAGGACTAAGTTGGAAAAAATGAGCTCTCTGAAGTTTGCACTGCGGCCGCAATGCAATTTTGTGCGGCCGCAAAGACCTTAGTGCGGAGGCAAAAAATTCCAATGCGGTCCGCAAAGACATTTAACAAGAAAAGGGCTCTCTGAAGTTGCCAGCGCGGTCGCACTGCGATTTTGTGTGGTCCGCGGTGGACCACTACGGCCGCACGACATTTTGTGTGGTCCGCAGTGGACATCTACCCAGTCTCCCAGTAAAGCTGAGTACCGCAGACCGCGGTCATTTTGTGCGGTCCGCGGTGGGGTAAGTGAAGTGGTCCCCAGGACATTTTTATAAATAGGGCCTCAGACCCTCATTTTACACTTTACGCTCTTTCAAATCTCAATAGTAAAAATTGTACTGTTCATCACCCCTTTTCATTTCAACTGCTTCATCTTATTCATCTACACTTCATCCTACATCTAGTAAGTTTAATTTTGTTTCCGTAACTTTTTAATTTTGTTATTTTCTTGATTAATTAGTTGTTTTTCTTCCCTATTCCCTTAATCATGTGTAGGTTTTGTTTAACAGTGCTTGAATTAGGCCTAATTTGGTTAAATACACTGGTTAAACACCTGGGGGATCAATAACATGTGAATTTATACTTGAATTAAGATGAAAAATTAAAACCCTAGGTTGGGATTTTGTGCGGTACGCGATGGATTTGTGCGGACCGCGGTTCTTATTCTTCATAAAATCTTCAGTTGAGGACTGCATACCACAATGCATTTTGTGCGGTCCGCGATCACCATATTTATAAAGTGGGTATTCTGAACCCCACCTCAGTGCAGACCGCGGGGCATTTTTTGCGGTTCGCGGTAACCATCTTTAGAGAGTGGGTAATCTGAACCCAACCTCAGTGCGGACCGCGGTGCATTTTTTGTGGTCTGTGGTGCTTTAGTGCGGACCGCAATACCATTTTGTGTGGTCCGCGGTGACCTTCTTCCGAGAGTGGGTAGTCTGAACCCCACCTCAATGCGGACCGCGGTGCAATTTTGCGATCCGCGGTACCCTCTTTGCGGCCGCACACCATTTTGTGCGATCCGCCGTCTGCATATTCTGCGAGTCATCTTCAACTGTCTGCAACATTATTCTTCATTGGTTCTTCTACTGCTTTGATACTAACAAGCTTAACTGAATTTCACTTGCAGAAAATGGTTCAATCAAGGGGCGGAGGTAGAAAACAACCCGGCAAGAGAGAGTTCTACCGGGGGAGAGGAAAAAGAATGATTAAACTAACTCCCCAAGTCCGGAAAAGTATCAAAGAGACAAGAAAAACAATCAAAGCCATGGATAGAGCTGCTTCCCATTCAGGAAGTGAGTATGCACCCTCCGGGGAGGCATCTAATTCAGGGTTAGTGCCGGAGTATGTCCCATACTCTCTGGAGAGATTCAGACTGAGGGATTCACCTACGGGCTCTCCTTCTGCCCAAGCATCAGCACATTCTGAGTCATATGAGGGCTCAGGTGCAGGAAGTGCCAATGAATACTCTACCTCGCCCACAACTTCATTATCTGGTGAGCACTCAGAAGAAAAAGAAAAAGGGGGTGAACCCCAAGTGGGGGGAGTAGATAGAACAAGAAAACCAGAAGCTTGGCATGATCGGTTTGTGAGTGAACCGGCCTATCACAAATTCAGGGAATAGTGGCCAGAGAGGAAGTTGATCTTGGAGCGAAAGTTTATCACAAGGGATCTTCTTCCTCGCAACCCAAATGTGCTGAAACAGTTCAAAGAAAGAAAAGGCTGGGACTACTTCAATTTCCAAGTGGTGGAGGCTAATGAGTACCTAGTCAAGGACTTCTACACCAACGTTGCTTATGTAAAAAGGGACTCCAAAGTGACTAAGGTGCGGAATCTGACCGTGATGTTCGATGGAAAATCTATCAATGATTACCTTGACTTAGATGAGGAGGATGAGACACTGTACTTGGAAAAGTTAAACTTGGGGGAGGATGGCCGTCCATTGCTAGAAGAGCATTTGGAAATCCCGGGCACCACTCCAGAATGGTTACAAGCAAGGGTAAAAATTTTGAGGTGCACCCTGAACTGTGAAGCAAAAGGGTGGGAGACATTTGTGTATAGCAGGCTAGACCCCACTACGCACGAAAACTCCCCTCCTCTCGGTCGAGCTGTACTTGTGGCCTAGATAATGGCAGGGTTCCCGATCAACGTCGGGAATGTGATATCTAGGGTGATTACCAGGGTGGTCAACGAAGGTGATAGATCCTACCCCTTCCCAAATTTCTTGACTATGCATTTTGAGGATCAAGGGGAAGAGGGTAGGAAGTTTGATGTGAAGGTAATGCCCATAGCTCCTTTCTCCTAGTATAGCCTACAGGGTGATGACAACCCCAAGAGCAAGAACTTCAAAGGCAAATCCACTGTTCCCACTGTTTCCACTGGCTAGTCTGAAGAGCCTGTGGTAGTAGTGGCACCTACTCAGCCCACCTCATCCACTCCGGACATTGCTCCAGGACCTTCCACTTCAGCAGCCCCAGCCATTCCCTCATCCGTTGCATACCCACTGACTGCCCACGACTGAGCCAGACCCTAGCCAGTATCAACAACTGGATGCAGACAGCTACTTCTAAGCTCTCTGTCCTTTCTACGTCGGTGGCAGCCCAATCTGCACCTCCTCCTCCACAGGTCCCACATTCCGTGGAGGACACTCTCAAGGAGCTTCTGGACAATTAGAAGAAAATCCTAGAGAATCAAAAGTTGATTCTGGACACTGTTGGTACTCATGGGAAGGAACTGAAGGATCTTGCAAAGGAGACAAAGAAACTGAGGAAAACTCGTGCCTCCAAGGAGTCAGTGAAGAAGTTGAGGGAGGACGTGGATAAGATGAAGGCGGACCACTTGCCATTGGACCTGCTACGGCATGACCCAGATGCCCAGCCTGAACCAGAGCCCGAGTTAGAGAGGCCACCAAAGCGGAAGAGGATGATGCCCTGCACTATTGATGTTGTCATTGAGTTGGCGGACCCGCAGGGAGAGTCTTCTACCCAGCCCCAGATGCCAGCACAGGAGCAGCCCCAAAGTCTGACACAGTCCCAGGTCCCAGAGGAGACACAGGTTGCTGGGAGCAGTTCACAGGTTCCCGAGCAGGCCACAGATCCAGGGACCCATACTCAGGATCCTATGCAGACAGAGGGTCATTAGGGAGTTTCTCTTTAATCTCTTCTTTTTTATTTTTGAGCTATTTTTGTTTTGTTAGCATTGGGTACAATGCTAGCTTTCATTTGTGGGGGGGGTTACCTTATTTGGATTTGGATGACTGTATATATTTGATACTATTTCATTTTTATTATGCTTTCTTTTTGTTTTTGGTATGTACATAATTTTACAATTCTAGCTTACTTTTCATGTTTTTGCACATTTGGTCTGTATATAAAGTTACCTTCTAATGTATATATTTATTCTCCCTTATGTATATTCGATTAATTCCCCTCTTGTATATATTCATTCTACTTTCCGCATTTTTCCTTTCATAGCTTTTTATTTTATTTTCGTAGCTTCTTGTTTTGAATTATTTGTGTGCAATAAGACTTTGGTTTTCTTAATGCCACAATTCTTTCCAAAGGTGGAATTTGTGTGAACCGGGTGGCTCTTCCTAATGGTGTATGGCATGACAACCTTCTTAAGGGTTTTGCTTTTTGTGTAAATAGTAGCTAGTGAGTAAGGGTGCCTCAAGCAAAGCTTCACTTGGGCCTAACACATTTTCCTTTGATCCTATGGTCAAAGAAAAATTGTTGTGTGTAGGATGGTGTAAGTAGTGACCTTGAGACTCTTGTGTTGACCGATAATCATCAAGTGGTTTTTCGGGACCATTGTGTTGCTCAAATCTTAGCTAAGGTCGTTGTGGGCCCCCGACTCTGTTTCTTTAGCAATCTCATAGCTTGTGTGGTGAGAATTTGAATCGCAAGTCCAAGTCTCGTGCCAATAGTCTAGAACTTGCCCAGAATGTTTGTCTAGGCGAAATCCTAAGCGTAGTTTGACTTGAGATGTGATTATAGGCTCTCCTTGATCCGAATAATGACTTGAACATTTCCATAGCCTACCAATGACAATATCCCTAGTCAACCCTTTTGAGCCTTAGACCTTTTTCTTTCAAAAACCATGATACAAGCCTTTACCCGTTCTAACCCTCTCTTGGCACCCTTTCTTTCCTTAGCACAAAGAAAAAGCATAAGTTTGGGGAAGAGACGAGGAATGCAACAAAGTGAAAAAGAAATTACAAAATGAAGAAAATGAAAAAGAAAGAAAAATCAACAAAAAAACAAAAGTCAAAAAAATGAACAATCTAGAAGAAATAAAGGGAATTAATGAAATAAAAGAGATTAAAGGTGTGGAATGTTTAGAAAGCAGAAAAATATTTGAAATGAACAAGAAGGAGTGACAGTATGTCGATCTAACCTCTCAGAAAGAGCTTAAGGACTCAAAAAGTCAAGAGAATGTGCGCAAAAGTGAAACAAATGAAGTGCTTAAGGGAAGATAAAACCCACCTAGACCAAATATTTCCATCCTTGAACCAAAAGCCTTCACTATGTCTCCACAAAAGTCCTATATGATATTGAGTTGAATGAAGCTTACATTAGTTGTGACTTACATAAGGGGAAAGCTTATGGTACTTAGAGCCGGACTTGAGACCTTTCCTTGAGAGAGATGAGCGTGTTTCCATTATCCTCGTTCTGAGTGCTGTCGTGCCCCCTTTTTCTCGAGCACTCCTTTCGGGTCCGGTTAAAAGGGTTTATGACATTGGTTGGGCAACTCATTCCTTTTGGGAAAGGGGTTTGCATATTTTTGAAGAGTCGCCACCTAACGATTTTGAGGTGCGTTAGGGCACCTAATGGGGGTTAATTTACAACTATGTTTGATAACTAGAGACATGGTACGGGCTTGAAATTATCACAAAGGAAAGGTGTTAGGAACCCCTCAGGATCCACAAGTGTGGTTCCCAGCCAAATAGCATTTGTGAATTTTGTACAACTAGCAAGTAAACAAATATTGTCCAAATAGTAGGGGATTTTAGTCTAAGTACACATATGTTTGAAAACAGTTAATAGAGAGATAGATCTTGAAAAGAATTATAGTCTAAGAATGTATATAGAGTAAGAGTATTCTAGGTTTGTTTGTAATATGGATAACATCAATGCAATACCCGGTATGACACTCCTCGAAGAGGGGCTACACGTGGTATTAACGCACCGGTCATCATGTCCATATCTACCCTTTCCCACCCCGTGAGGGTAATTAGAGCGAGTGTTGGTCACGACCTTTATTGCATATTGTTACCCGTCCCTTCCTATTAGTCCCGGAGGAATTTAGGACTTATATTCTATAAATGAGGTTCTAGGGAGACCCTCAGGTTTTAAAGGTAAAAATACTAATGCGACATATAGAAAAAACAGATAGGACTGCAAATAGGGGGAACACATAAACAGGAAAGGCTCAAGTATCTCCACAAATAATGCACAGAATCAGCATGAATCAAACACATATAAGGTCTTGGTTTAAATTTAGATCCTAAGCATGGTATCTAAGTGATAACAACGGAGAGACTGATTTACTGCATAACTCAGAGAGGAAGTCCTAATCATTTTTGCCTACTGGTTTTAAGCATGCTGATAGTTAGACAGTAATCACAAGAGGACAATTCCGGTTTTATTTTAAAGTTGGTTACCTAAGGCTTGCCTAGGCGTAGGATCATATGTAACAGTCATCAGAAGGGTTAACAGTTTTAGGTTGTTACTCCTAAGAGCATGCAGTTCTAAGTGTTGCTGAATATATAGGAGTTTATTACCAGTTGTTAAAGTGAAATGGACTGTTTCATATTCAGTAATTAGACTAAGTGTAATTAGGTGAGTGTGATCCTAGAACATGATATCTAATGCAAGGATGATGCACATGTAGAATCACTAAAGCAGGATTTCTAAATGCACACCAAATTATGCACAGTTTCAGAATAGGCAGAAGTGACAGCTTGTTTTAGTGTTATTTACCTTAAGACATGATTTCTAAGTGCGTAGCATAGTTGTAGCATGAGGAAACATGATTGCGGTTTCTGTTAACACATTTATCCTAGGACAGGATTTCTAAATGCTTTCAGGACATGTAAGGTTTACATAGGGCAGAATCACATGGTGACGACTTATTTTATATTATTATTTACCTTAGAGACAGGATTTCTAAGTGATGAATTAGATGCTGAAAAATAGTATATATGAGGCCTAGGGAGCATGGTATCTAATGCATGGCATGCTTCGTATGTGTTATTCCTAAATATGATTTCTATTACGCACAGAAGAAAAGTAAACCTATGAGCATGGTTTCTACCCTTGGCTACAATACATCTTACATATTACCCTCCCCTTTTCACTATCCAACCCCAGAGTTGTTTACAAATAATTATTACAGACCATTGCGCATGAATTACATAACTGAAATAAGAAAAATAAAAATTTATCTATATGGAGCCTGCATTATAGGCCCAGATCTCCATGTCCTCAATGCCAAGTAGTGTTTCACAGCCTTTCTCAAAATCTGGGTGTGTCACAGTTCCCTAAGGACCTCAAGGGATCCCGGGCAGTGCTCACACCCAGAGTTCATAGCCATAGTAGAGTAAGTGCAGTGTGGAAGGGCCAGCCTTAGTGTGTCAAAGTTCAGAGGGAGCTCAAGGGTCCCAAAGCAATGCTCACACAAAGGGGGCAGAACTTAAGGGGTCTAAGAGTAGAGTGAGAGTGCTTGACATAGATTTGAAAAGGTTGAGTAAGAAAAAAAATAGTTTTGAAAAGAGACTTGATCAAAATGATTTTATAACAGAAAAGTTTAACCAATGAGACAGTTTGAAAGAGCAGAATAATCATAACAACTCCAATCTCAGGATCAAAACAAGTTCAGCACCACACAAGGAACAAAGAACCAAGAACAGTCCAACAACCACAAACAATGGTAATGGGATTTGAGGGACAAGTATAGAGCATGTGAGGGCAAACATGTAGTAGGTATAGGTATACATAGGTACATAATCAGGGAAATCCCAAAAGGGGTTTAATGGATTAAGGCATCATGTATCTCAAGATTACACAGATCCAAGTAGCATAAGATGTAGACAATCATATTGAAGCAGACTAGAAAAGGGGATATCATTATGTAAACATGCTGAGTCTAAGGGAGGGGAGTGCATAACATGCTGATAAAGCAATAAGGTAGACATATCAATTGTAAGTTGAGAAACAAAACCATAAGTAAAAACAGACTAGGAACAGGATGAATTGCAGTAATAAAAGAAATATGTTCTTTGAGACCTGAATTGAAATTAGGACACACCAGTGAAGAAGACAGTAACACAAAGTAGGAGATAGGAGAGCACAATATTTAGCATTGGCTTGCAGTCGGCTAACTTAGAGCAATAACAAGTAGCATAGAAGAGAGAGCAGAAAGTTTAATTGTGTGAGAGAGAGTTATTGAACCAGTGTGTTCGTGTCCTCAAGACTGTTAATGAGAGTAGTATATTTAATAGTTTAAAGCTAGGTAAAATAAGACAAAAATCACAATTGTACAGTAATTATGTAACTCAGAACCAATTAGAGTGAAATCAGTACAAGTATCCCCTTAATTAAGGGAATTAACTTCAAACGGTAAGAACATGTAACAAATAAGGAAATAAATCATCGTATAATTGGAACATAACAAATAAGGAAATATTTCAAATTGTGCAAGCACAGAACATGTAATTAGTCTAGGTTCATAGGTCCTAATTAAGGAAACAAATGTTGAGAATTAATAAACGATGTAGTCAACCACACAATAAGGCAGGAAATCAGTAAAGAATATTACCCTAGGAAGTCAGTAAAGGTATCAGTCACTAGAAATTAGGGATTTAAGGAATCGAAAGTAACAATTGAGGGAAAATACTATAGATTTCTATGAATAAACGAAATAAACATAATATAGGCAAGAAGAGGCGTAAATCAGAAAATCTAACAAGAACAGTAGGGTAAAAATCACAGAAAACCAGGAACATACTCATGACATATACAAATCAAAAGAACAAATCGATAAAGACAGATTCAGGATTATAATACAGTGTTAAAGCTAAGGTTTTAATGTAATAAATTATGATTAAAAGTCATTTTAACAAAATCCGTTTAAACATATGAGAAGAATCACATAATAACACTTAAACTCGAGGAAATCATTTTTGAAGAAAGGTTTTTTAGAAACCCTAGTTAAAAGATGGAAAATTGTTTTAGGGAAAATGAAAAACCCTTGAAGAAAACATCAAAACAACTCGAAATATGTATAGATCTGTTACAGATCTAGAAAAATTGGAAGTTTTAGAAGTTAGGGTTTCAAAGAGAGAACCTAGAGAGGAGAGAAATACTCAAAGTTTTACCGGTTTCAACCGGAAAGTGTAAAGATCTTACTCGGACGACCGTGGATGGCCGAAGAACGGCATGAAAGGCCATAGGTGGGAGTTGAACTGCTCCAGGTTCTCTTAAGGGCCTCAGGACAATGTCAAACCGGCGTGGGGGAAGAGACATAGGCTAGGAGGGGAGGGGGAGGTGATAAGGTTATACAGAGAACAAGATAGAACCATAGAGAGAATGAAATGGGAGNAGAAAAGGGAAAGGGGGGGGGGGAGGGGCGGGGGGGGGGGGGGGGGTAGTCGTTTAGGATTAATTATGGTAGGAATTAATCTGGGCCATTTATTTGAATTAGTCAACGACTCATATTAGAGAGGGGTATTGGGTCGGGTAGGCTAGTCTTTGGTCCTGGGTTAGGCTAATTAATTAGGTTAGGGGTCAGATTAATTGGGCTAGGATTTAAATGAAAAGGGGCTAAGTGTTAAATACCTAATTAAATAGATAAATAAATAATTAAAAATGGCTAATAATTATATAAAATAAAATTAATGCTAAATAGACTAAATTAAAATAATTGATCAGTATTAAAAATACAAACGACTAATTATTGAGTAAAAAATAATATAAAATATGTAATTAGGCTATAATTGCGAAGTTATTGCAATAATAACCAAATAATAAAAATTTGGCTAATTTATAAAATAATTAAATATTAATCGGACCAAAAATGATATATTAAACCAAGAAATATTTTAAAATCATTCGTAATGCCATTTATGATTAATTATTGGAGATAAAAATGCTGGATAAATTAGAATAAATTAATAAAAATGTGGAAAAATTATAGAAAAATGCCAATTACTATAAAAACTGATTTTGAAGGCATATATGCGAGTTTAAAAATGATTTGAGAAAAAATTGGGTATCAACAAGTGCTACAATCTAAAAGTGAGGATTTCTTAGGGAGAGTTGAGGAGTATGAGTTTGGGTTCCACGATGACAAAAGTAGTAGAAAGAGTTTCCTTGATGGGTCGAGTCAACTCTTGATGCTCTTGTGTCACTCTAGATCCATGACATTTAAAAGGTCAAATGTTGTTAATGATTCATTTTGAATTGAGGGCAATTGTTAGTCCCAATTGATGCTAGAAGAGGTTACCCTAGGACAACTGAATTTTCTTGGAGTTATTCTTAAGAGGTGGGGCTTATTTTGTTTGCTTGAGGACAAGCAAAAGCTTAAGTTTGGGGGAGTTGATAACTAAGTATTATACAATATTTTACACTCCTTATTTCTTTAGTTTTGGTTTAAATTGTATACAAAATGGTCCCACAGGCTTACATGTTGCACTTGTTTGCAGGGTTTGGTCAAAAAGGTGACAAATAGTCAAAACCAGCTCAAAAAGAAGTGAAACAAGCACAAGTGCCAAGAACAAGTCCAAACACAGTCCAACAGACGAGTGCGATCCGCACTGCTGAGATTCAGAGAGGCTAATTTTGGAGCTAAACCAGTGTGGTCCGCAATGCATTTTGTGCGGACCGCACTGCTGAGATTCAGAGAGGCTAATTTTGGAGCTAAACCAGTGCGGTCCGCAATGCATTTTGTGCGGACTGCACTACTGAGATTCAGAGAGATGAAAATCTGGGAAGCTTAAGCAGTGGGGCCGCAAAGCCATTTTGTGCGGACCACACTAAGGCCTCATTTTTTTTTTAAAGATTAAGGCGTCTGATTCTGAATACACATCTGAATATTAAGATGTGTATTAAGATTAAGACATCTGAATCTGAATACACATGTGAATATATTAAGATGTGTATTAAGATTAAGACATCTGAATCTGAATACACATGTGAATATATTAAGATGTGTATTAAGATCTGGATAGAAATAATTAAGATTGTTTGATTTTTAACATCTGAATATAAAAACATTTATCTTTATTTGAAATTAATAAACATAAAATTCAAAAGAAATACTAACTAATCTACTATTCAATCAATAAAATATATGGTTATTTAAAATATGATAGTTGTTGGTGGTGATGGCTAACAAGTGAATGCCGACTAGAGGCGGTGATTGGTGGTAGTTTTGGTTGATGATGGTGGTTCATGCTAGTAGCTAGTAATGATTGGTAGTGGTGGCGATTATGATTGAGGATGGTGGTGGTGGGTGGTGATAGTTAATAATGGCGGATAGTGGTAGAGTTGTGACTGAGAAAGGTGGTGGGTGGGTGGTGGTAGGTTATAACAATGGGCAGTGTCGGCTGTGGTTGTTGATGGTAATGGGGTAGTCAGTTGTGGTAGTTGAGGTGGATGAGTGTTGATTGTGGGTGATAAGGATATATGGTGGTCAGAGTGGTGGGGATAGTGGGTGGTGATGGTCGATAATGGTGGCGGCTATGATTGAGGATGATGGTGGTGTGGTGGTGGTGGTGGCATGGTGGTAGTTGATAATGGTAGGCGGTGGCGACAGTTAATAATGAATATGTGATAACATCTTAATGAAATTAAGTCTCTGTTATAGATCTTAATCATACAGGCCTATTCAGACCCATTAAGTGGTTGTGAAGTAAAAAAAACAAACACACTTAATGGTTAAGATCTGAATAATTAAGATTCAGACTTTAAAAACAAACGCACTTAATGTCTGAGATCAGAATGATTAAGATTCAGACCTCCATTAAGTGCAAACAAATGAGGCCTAAGGAGATTCAGAGAACTGAATTTGAAGGCCTGAAGACCAGTGCAGTCCGCACTCCATTTTGTGCGACCGCAACAGTAGCCACCGCGGACGCGGTCCATTTTATGCGGACCACGGCGGCCAAGTTTAGAGAACCATTCAAAGCCTAGAAGCCTCAACGCGGCCGCACTCCGTTTTGTGCGGTCTGCAGTAACCCCGCAGGGGTATGTTTGTCTACAAAATTCAACCTAGTTTTAATAGTTTCTTTTCCCATTTTTAAGTCAGCTTTTGTACTTGAGAGTAAGAGGGAGCTCGTGAACTATATTGTTACGCTACTTTGAGTAATTTTAGAAGTGTTTTAACATTGATTCTTTAAATTTTAGTTTGCAATTAAATTATATGGGTTATTCTTCATCTATTTCTCTTATTTCTTCTATTATCATGAGTAGCTAGACCCATTAGCTAGGGCTGTGGCTCAACCCTAGTGTGGGTATTTGACGGGTCCTTTAATTTGAGGCTTAGATGTTTATGGGTAGTTGATATTTGGATTGATTTGTGTTTTCCATGTTAAATTAGTGGTTGCAAACACTAATTGGTGCCTATTTGACTTGGGTTCTTCTTGAGAAAGAGAACTTGAGTCTAGGAAAATCATTCCAACAAGGAATTGGGATGTAACCAAGAGATTGATAGTCCCAATTAACGGGTTAAACCTAGAGATAGTAATACCCTACTTGTGCCTAAATTGCTTGCACAAATTTGACACCCAATTGGTCTCGAGAGAGTCAATTAGGACAAAGTCACTCAAGCTACCGAGAGGTATAGAGTGAGTAGTTCCATGCATTGGCTATATCACAATCCCCAACATAACGTCTTTGCCCGTAGGTTTTAGATCCCGTTAAGTATTCACCTAGGAGAAAGTCATAGCCCTAGTCCTTTCCATCTATTAAGAAAACACTCAAAAATACATTAGTTAGTTAATTAGCAAATTCGATTAGTTTAAACCATAGTTCAAGTATCAAACCAAATTTATGAGAAGTACAATTAAAAGCACAACGCACCACTAGATCACTTAGGTACTCAACTCCTACAATCGTAACTCCATGTGGATTTGATCTCGGCCCGTTCGGGTAAAAGCTGCATCGACCCTCACTTTGCTACTCTCTAGTGGTGTAGGTGGGCGCTTATACTCAAATATACTTAAATTTTACTGTATTCTGTATTTAATGCAAATAAAGTTTATTTTTTTAATATATATTTGGTTGTATTTCATGTATTCCAAAGGTTAATATTTATGACAGATCCCTGTATCTTTTGCATTTTTATTGTTTGAATACAGTCAAAATAAATATAGTAAATTGAATATAATACAAAAGCAACTACAAATGAATCTAATGAATTGAATGCAACTGAATATCATTGTTTTTGTTGTTTGAATACAATTGAATTAAATGAAATTAAATTCATTATAAAATAGTTAAGAATGAATACAGTATATACAACCGAATTTAATATAGCAGTATATGCCCTATTTCTTGATTTTTTATTGTTTGAATACAACTGATTTCAATACAGTAAAATTGAATACAATGTAAAATATATAAGAACGAATACATCCGAATTACATGTGATGACCCAAACGGTCATCCTGTGCTAACTTAGCTAGATCTGCATTCCGAGGCCCCGAAAGCCTTCGTTAATCTCACCTCAATATGCGCGCGCAGTCCGGGCGTGTAACCGGGAAGCTTTAATGTAAAAACTTGAAGAAAAACTGGAATTTCTATAATTAATTGACTTAAAGTTGACTTTGGTCAACATTTATGGTAAACGGACCCGGACCCGTGATTGGACGATCCCGGAGGGTCTGTAGGAAAATATGGGACCCGGGCGTATGCCCGAATCCAATTCCGAGGTCCCAGGACCGAGAAATGAATTTTTAAAGGAAATTATTTTCTGAAAAATATTCAGGATTTTGAAAATGAAATTTAATGAGAAAACTGTGTACCGGGCCCGTATTATGGTCTCATAACCCGGAACAGGTCAAATATGATTATTATGCGTTGCCTGTAAAATTTGGTGGAATTTCGGATAGAGTAGGTTGGTTCGGCGCATTGAAACAAAATCCTAAAACTTAAGAATTCCTAAGTTTGATTCTAGGGGTTTTGGAGAGGATTCAAAGTTTTAGCGGTGTTTAGGGAATTCCGAAGGGTCGAGTGAGTTCGTAATATGATTCGGAACTTGTTGGTATAATTGCATGGGGGCTCGGGTGGGCCCAGGGGCCTCCCGTACCCCGATCGGGGCCAAAAACCAGCAGCATCAGCTGCTGGTGCACCAGGCCTGGTGTGACCGCAAGTGCGGTCGCCCAGGTCGCAGGTGCGATTCCGCTCCTGCGGTTGCACCATCTCAGGTGCGGCCCAGAAGCCCCCATCCCCATTACGCAAGTGCGAACCCTCCACCGCAGGCGCGACCTCGCAGGTGCGAGGTTTGTCCGCTGGCGCGCCTTCGCAGGTGCGGTCCCCGACCTCCTTGGCCTTCATCACAGGTGCGACCTTATGGTCGCCGGTGCAGTCCAATAGCCGTAGGTGCGGAAATAGCTGAAGGCAGACTCCTAATTAATACGGGACTTAGGCTCATTTCCTCCATATTTCATCATCTTGGACGATTTTTGAGAGCTTTTCAAGAGGGGTTTCATCTACCAACTAAAAGGTAAGTGATCTTACATTTCATATTAGCTTGTTACATCACTTTTTAGGTAGATTAACATCAAAATTAGAGGTAAAATCATGGGTTAGATCTAAGACCTAGGGTTGATGAATTCTTAGAAATTTCACTACTTTTCTACCATGAAACCTTAGGGAATTTACATATAAATGACCCTTAGGTTATGGGTGAGTGTTTTCTTCGAA
>ML260546.1:1990-41483 GCA_005239495.1 Nicotiana undulata | reverse complement strand
TGTATTTTGGGAATTCTTCATGAATGAGGAATTAGCCTAATTAGTGGTGTAATTTCCTACTGTTGAGCGTATATTGATATATTTAAGTAATATTTGGCTAGTTCGAGTCCTTGAGCGACGAGTTTGGAGTTTCGGGTACTTTCTTGACCGGAGGAGTAGAATTCTACACGAGGTGAGTCTCCTTTCCAACCTTATAAGAGGNTCCGTGCGTAGTGACTACTATGCTTTGTCGGGTAGTGTTAGGATTCACAAGCATGCTTTTACTTGTCTTGTCTGTCTTTCCTTGCAAGTAACTATGGTGAGTTAGCACCTCTGAGGCATTATGGAAACGTTAGTGAATATCCGGCAAGCTTAAGTTATAGATTATGCTACAAATGTGATACCGGAATTTACTTCTTTAAAAGATGTTTTTGTTAGAATTGTGTATATTATGAGCACCCGAGTCACATGTATGATTCGTGAGTGGGGTAGCCTTACATTATGTCAACCGCGTCACATGATCGATTCGTGAGCGGGGTAATAGATGCATCTATGGTTTGGGCCGTTCGACCCTCGGCAGTGCACATGTAACTTATCGCGACGCTTCGGCCGTACGCTTCGGCATGCTATATGCTATTTACTTGTCTGAGAGTTTTATTTATGAATCCTCAATTTTATCTGTCTGGCTTGGAAGGAATTTGGTGATCTTGTTCATATACTGTTGTAGTTGATGCGACGCGGGGGGTCTTACTTGGTTGTTTGACTTTTCCATGTGTACCTGCTTTCCATATTTATTGTACCTGAAACCTTATTGTCATAAACTAGTATTTTGACCTAGTGAGTAAAACGTCTACCTCTCGTCTCTACTTCTTCGAGTTTAGACGGGATACTCACCGAGTACATATTTAAATATATGTACTCATGCTACTCTTCTGTACTTAACTGTACAGGGTCTGAGCCAGCTACGTCCAGCCACTATTCCGGCAGCCATCGTTGAGAGTTTCCTTCTGCTGATTTCACGGTGAGCCGCTTTCCTTGGCGATCTTTGCAGCACTGTGGAGTTCCCCACATACTTTTGTCTTGTTGTCTTTTCCTATCAGACAGCTTTGTATTTATTAGCAGGGTTTTGTATAATCAGTCGCCTGTTGACTCGTGACACTAGATTCTGGCACGTATATGGATTTCGTGATATTTTGGTAAAGATAAACAGATTCTACGTTATTTTGGGTTGTAAATTTCCTTGTGCTTTCACTTAGAGATTGGTTTTAAAGGTTTTCTTATTTAAAGAATCACAAAAAGGGGTTTTATCATTTAATCACGCAAGAAATCACATGGGTAAATAGATGTTGGCTTGCCCGACCCTGCCGTTGGGCGCCATCACGACCTGAGCGGAATTGGGTCGTGACAACATGGTATCAAAGCCCTAGGTTCACGTAGGTCTCACGAGTCACAGGAAAACCTAGTAGAGTCTTACGGATCGATACGGAGACGTCTGTATCTATCTTCGAGAGGCTATAGGGTGTTAAGAAACCCCTCTTTACTTCTATTCTATCGTGCAGTCAATGGTTACTAAGTCTAACTCTTCTATTCTCTCACAGATGGTGAGGACACGTGCAACTGATATCCCTGCCCCGGGAGGTTCCGCTTCCCCCGCCGTTCGAGGAAGAGGGAGGGGGAGGGTACCGGCCCGACGCGGGAGACGTGGACGCCCCAGAGTTTCTCCCTTAGCACCACCAGAGGATCCAGTCATGGAGCAGCAGGACGAGGTGCCCCCAGCATATCCTGCCCCAGCTGATTTCATGACCGCTCCAGGCTTTGAGGAGGTCATGGGCCGTATGATGCGGTTCATGGACACCATGACTCAGGCGGGGTTGTTCCCAGCAGATCCTGCCACCTCATAGGCGGGAGGGGGAGCTCAAACCCCTACCGATCAGGCCGTAGGTCACGCAGCGACAATTTATCAAACTCCAGATGCTATGCCAGTGGGTGGGGCACAACCAGTAGCTCCAGAGCTCAGACCAGCTGCGGGCGGTGATCCGCAGAAGTTACTTGACAGATGGACTCGATTGCACCCTCCGACCTTTAAGGGAGAGAGGGGAGAGGATGCTCAGGACTTTATCGATAGGTGTAGAGATGGACTGCACAACATGAGGATTATGGAGTCCCATGGAGTTGATTTCACTACCTTCCAGCTCGAGGGTAGAGCCCGCAGATGGTGGCAGTCTTACGTTCTGGGTAGGCCAGCAGGTTCACCTCCCATCACTTGGGAGCAATTCACCCAGCTATTCTTGGACAGGTATATTCCATCCTCTGAGAGGGAAGAGCTGCGTTATCAGTTTGAGCAGCTAGAGCAGGGTCAGATGTCTGTGACAGACTACGAGGCCAGATTTTCAGAGTTGTCCCGCCATGCCCTCATGATTCTTCCTACTGATGCTGAGAGGGTGCGGAGGTTTGTAGCAGGGTTACATTCTGGTATTAGGGCCAACATGGACCGAGAGGTAGAGATGGGAACTCCTTACCAGCTTGTGGTCGAGATAGCTCGACGGATTGAGGGTTACCGGTCTAGGAGCAGAGAGCAGAGCCAGCAGGACAAGAGAGCTAGGTTTTCTGGAGACTTTAGAGGTACCCCAGCCAAAGTTGGGGGTCATTTTGGCAGGGGTCAGCCCAGCAGTCCTCTACATTCAGCTCTACCACCATCTTCTCGTGGTGTTCCAGTGAGATCATATTTCAGTGCCATACCGGAGGGTTCTTATCGCTCGCCAGCCATTCAGGGTCCTTCTTCTTCAGGGCAGCAGGCCATGTCATCAGTGAGGCGTTACGAGTGTGGGGATACGGGTCATATGGCAAGGTCTTGCCCCAGACTTAGGGGTAAGGCCATCCAGTAGAGTTATAAGCCTACTTATACAGCACAGGCGCCCCGTCCACCTAGAGGTGGAGGCCAGGTTGGTAGAGTTCGTCCCAGAGGTGGAGGCCAGGCATGAGGGGCCCAGTCAGCTCTGATTCAGTCCCGCGGAGGTCAGTCTTCAGGCACTCCAGCCAGATTCTATGTTATACCGGCCCGGGCAGATGCAGTGGCCTCCGATGTTGTGATCACATGTATTATTTCAGTATGTGGTAGAGAGGCATATGTATTATTTGATCCAGGATCTACCTACTCATATGTGTCAGCCTTATTTGCTTGCTTCCTGGGTGTTCCTCGTGAGTCTTTGGCTTCTCCTATATATGTATCCACTCCCGTGGGTGATTCTGTGATGGTCGATCGGGTCTACCGGTCATGTGTGATATCATTTTGTGGGCGCGAGACTAGAGAGGATCTTCTATTGCTCGACATGGTTGACTTTGAGATCATTCTAGGGATGGATTGTCTATATCCTCATCATGCCATCTTGGATTGTCACTCCAAGATGGTTACTTTGGCCATGCCCGAGTTTCCTAGACTAGAGTGGAGGGGTTCCACAGTCAGCACATCCACTAGAGTTATTTCATTCCTGAAGGCTCGACATATGGTCGAGAAGGGTTGCTTGGCGTATCTTGCTTATGTGAGGGACACCACCACTGAGTCTCTGACTGTGGACTCGGTGCCCGTGGTTCGAGAGTTTGCAGATGTATTTCCTTCAGACCTTCCAGGCATGCTTCCGGATCGTGATATTGATTTTTGCATTGACTTGGCTCCAGATACGCAGCCTATTTCCATTCCTCCGTATCGCATGGATCCTAAGGAATTGAAGGAGTTGAAGGATCAACTTGAGGAGTTGTTATCCAAGGGATTCATCAGGCCGAGTGTGTCACCGTGGGGTGCTCCGGTGCTATTTGTGAAGAAGAAAGATGGAACCATGCGGATGTGCATTGATGATCTGTTTGACCAGTTGCAGGGTGCCACAGTGTTTTCTAAGATTGATTTGAGATGGGGGTATCACCAGTTGAAGATTCGGGCTTCCGACGTCCCGAAGACAGCTTTTCGTACGAGTTATGGCCACTACGAGTTCTTGGTGATGTCCTTTGGCTTGACTAATGCCCCGACAGCTTTTATGGATTTGATGAACAGGGTGTTCCGGCCGTATATTGATTCCTTTGTCATCGTCTTCATTGATGACATTCTGATTTATTCACGTAGCCTGGGAGAGCACGAGCAACATTTGAGAGTCGTGCTCCAGACCTTGCAAGAGTAGAAGATATATGCTAAGTTCTCCAAGTGTGAGTTTTGGTTGGACTCCGTGTCATTCTTGGGGCATGTTGTATCAGGAGAGGGTATTAAGGTTGATCCTAAGAAAATTGAGGTGGTTCAGAGTTGGCCACGTCCTACTTCAGTTACTGAGATCAGGAGTTTCTTGGATTTGGCAGGCTACTACCAGCGATTTGTGGAGGGCTATTCATCCATGGCATCCCCACTGACCAGATTGACTCAGAAGAATGTCCCATTTCAGTGGTCTGACGGGTGTGAGGCGAGATTTCAGAGGCTCAAGACAACTTTGACTTCAACACCGGTCTTGGTATTACCCTCAGGTTCTGGGGTGTACACAGTGTATTGCGACGCCTCACGTGTTTGATTGGGGTGTGTGTTGATGCAAGAGGGGAGAGTTATTGCTTATGCTTCACGCCAGCTGAAGATCCATGAGAAGAACTACCCAGTGCACGATCTAGAGTTGGCGGCGATTGCTCATGCTCTTAAGATTTGGAGGCACTACTTATATGGGGTGTTTTGTGAGGTTTATACAGACCACCGGAGTTTGCAACACTTGTTTAAACAGAGGGATCTCAATTTGAGGCAGCGCAGGTGGGTTGAGTTATTGAAGGACTATGATATCACTATCCTCTATCACCCGGGCAAGGCGAACGTGGTAGCGGATGCTTTGAGTAGGAAGGCGGAGAGTAAAGGAAGTTTGGCTTTCATAACAGCTGAGGAGAGACCTCTAGCCTCAGACATTCAGTCTTTCGCTAATCGTTTGGTGAGGTTAGATCTTTCAGAGCCCAGTCGAGTTTTAGCACATGTGATTGCTCAGTCTTCTCTATTGGGGGAGATTACGGCTCGACAGTATGATGATCCACGCTTGGCTCAGCTCCGGGATACAGTGGCTCAGAGCGGTGCTAAGGAGATTACTATTGGCGAGGATGGTGTTTTGAGGCTCCAAGGTCGCTTGTGTGTGCCCAATGTTGATGGCTTGAGGCAGAGGATACTTGAGGAGGCACACAGTTCGCGATATTCTATCCACTCGGGGGCAATGAAGATGTATCGTGACTTGAGGCAGCATTACTGGTAGAGGCGGATGAAGAGAGACATAGTGGAGTATGTTGCTAGGTGCTTTAATTGCCAGCAGGTGAAGTATGAGCACCAGAGACTCGGGGGATTTCTACAGCAGATGTCCATTCCAGAGTGGAAATGGGAGCGCATCACCATGGATTTTGTGGTTGGGTTACCTCAGACCTTGCGGAAGGTTGACGCGATATGGGTCATTGTGGACCTCGTGTCTGAGGTTATTATTGATGATGTCAGTGCTATGATCTATGTTGATGACCCTGTGGAGTTGGCCTTATTGAATCATGAGGACTCCGTGGTGGATGGTCTTGAAAGTACCCATGCCCTTCAAGGCATGGGGTCTTATTCTTATGCTCTTAGAAAATATCCTTGGACTTGGAGAACCGGAAGACTCCACCAACAAAGCCTTCCATTGAAGAACCTCTGAATCTGGAGTTGAAGCCACTTCCTTCCCACCTCAGGTATGAATATCTTTGTCCATCTTGTACTTTACCTGTTATTCTTTCCTCTTGCCTAACCCAAGTGCAGGTAGACTCAACTCTAAAAGTGCTAAGGAGGAGAAAGAAAGCAATCGGATGGACTTTGGCGTATATTCGGGGTATTAGCCCCGCCTTTTGCATGCACAAAATCATATTGGAGGATGGAGCCAAACCCTCAGTGGAACATCAAAGAAGACTCAATGAAGCAATGCAAGAGGTGGTAAAGAAGGAGATCATAAAATGGCTCGATGCGGGAGTTGTCTATCCAATTTCGGATAGCGCTTGGACTTCTCCGGTCCAATGCGTCCCGAAAAAGGGTGGAATGACGGTGATAAAAAATGACAAAAATGAGCTCATTCTCACAAGAACGGTCACCGGATGGAGGGTGTGCATGGACTACCTCAGGATCAACAAGGTGACCCACAAAGACCATTTTCCTTTTCCATTCTTGGATTAGATGTTGGATAGGCTTGCGGGCCGGGCCTTCTATTGTTTTCTCGACGGGTATTATCGATATAATCAACTTTTGATCGCCCCGGAAGATCAAGAGAAGACTACTTTTACTTGCCCATATGGCACTTTTGCCTTTGCTCGCATGCCCTTCGAACTTTGTAACGCACCGGCCACTTTCCAAAGATGCATGATGGAATTCTTCACCGACATGGTGGAAGACTTCCTTGAAGTGTTTATGGATGACTTTAGCGTCGTAGGGGATTCCTTCGATGAATGCTTGTGTAATCTTGATAGGGTCCTTGCTCGATGTGAAGAGACGAACTTAGTATTGAATTGGGAATAATGCCACTTTATGGTGGAAGAGGGGATCGTATTGGGCCATAAGATATCAAAAAATGGCATTGAAGTTGATAAAGCAAAAATTGAGGTGATCTCAAAGTTGCCACCACCTACTTCAGTTAGAGGAGTCCGGAGGTTCCTTAGTCACGCCGGTTTTTATAGGCGTTTTATCAAAGACTTCTCTAAGGTGGTAAATCCATTGTGCAAGTTGCTTGAGAAGGATGCTAGATTCCATTTTGATGAACATTGTATGCATGCCTTTGAACTTTTGAAACACAAGCTCACTACTACTCCTATCATCACAGTGCCAGATTGGAGCTCACCCTTCGAGCTTATGTGTGATTCGAGCGATGTAGCTGTGGGTGCTGTGTTGGTCTAGAGGGGGAACAAGATTTTTCACCCTATCTACTACTCTAGCAAGATGAGGCCTAAATGAATTACACGGTCACGGAGAAGGAGCTTTTGGTAATAGTCTTTGCTATGGAGAAATTTCGTCCTTACTTGATGGGTGCCAAGGTCATAGTTCACACTGACCATGCGGCACTCCGGTATCTCATGACTAAGAAGGATTCCAAAGCGAGGCTCATGCGTTGGGTATTGTTGCTCCAAGAGTTTGACTTAGAGATTGTGGATCGAAAAGGGAGTGAAAACCAGGTGGCCGACCATCTTTCCCGGTTGGAGGATCAAGGTCGTCCTTGTGATGGACTTGAAATCAATGACAGTTTCCCAGATGAACAACTACTTTCAGTGTCGATGCAAGAGATGCCCTGGTTTGCGGATATTGCCAATTACCTCGTCACCGGTGTTGTCCCTTGTGAGCTCTCTTCTAACCAAAGGAAGGATCTTAGGAGGGACATCTTGGATTTCTATTGGGATGATCCTTATCTATTCAAGATCTGCACCGATGGGGTCATCTGAAGATGTGTATCGGAGGAAGAACAACTGGCTATTCTTGAGTCTTGCCACTCCTCACCGTATGGTGGTCATCATGGAGGGGCGAGAACTGCTTCTAAAGTGCTCAGCTGTGGGTTCTTTTGGCCCACTTTGTATAAGGATGCCAGCGATCTAGTCAAGAGGTGTGATGAGTGCCAAAGAGTCGGGGGAATTTCCAAGAAGGACGAGATGCCTCAAAATTCTATTCTTGAAGTGGATATCTTTGACGTTTGGGGCATCGATTTCATGGTCCCATTCGTGAGTTCGTGTGGGAACACCTACATCTTGGTAGCGGTCAATTATGTGTCTAAATGGGTGGAGGCCGTGGCCTTACCTAATAATGAAGCCCGGAGTGTGATAGCCTTTCTCAAAAAGAATATCTTTACAAGGTTTGGTACGCCTCGTGCTATCATCAGTGACGGGGGGTCACATTTTTGCAACAAGGCCTTCGACTCCTTGCTTTCCAAGTATGGGGTCAATCATAAAGTCACCAACCCCTACCATCCTCAGGCAAGTGGCCAAGTGGAAGTGTCTAACAGGGAAATAAAGAGCATATTATCTAAAACGGTCAATGCTAATAGGACCGATTGGGCAAAGAAATTGGATGATGCTCTTTGGGCTTACAGAACCGCTTATAAGACCCCAATTGGTATGTCCCCGTACTGGTTGGTCTTTGGAAAAGCTTTCCACCTTCCGGTAGAGTTGGAGCACAAGGCTATGTGGGCCTTGAAAAAGTTGAACTTAGAATGGGATGTAGCGGCTAACCTTCGTGTGGAGCAACTAAATGAGTTAGATGAATTTAGATTCCATGCGTACTCCAGTTCCTCCTTGTATAAGGACAAAATGAAGTACCTACATGACAAGTATGATCGAGGCAAAGAGTTCAAGGTTGGTGATTTGGTCTTATTGTTCAATTCTCGGTTGAGGCTATTCCCGAGAAAACTCAAGTCAAAATGGAGCGGGCCTTTCGAAGTGGTATTTGTGAATGGTGCTCTTGATCTCAAAAACAAAAAAGGAGAAATCTTCAGAGTCAATGGTCACCGGGTCAAACACTATCTTGGCAAGATCGATGACAGCCACGTGGTGTCACTTCTTCATCTTAAATAATCTCGGTAACATGCGTCGTGCCGCGACGTTAAATCAGGCGCCTCTTGGGAGGCAACCCATGTGTCTTTATTTTTGTTTTCTTTGTTTTTATTGGTAGAATAGGATATATTTTTGCACTAACTGGTTTTTGGATGTTGTAGGATGATTTTGACAAAGGAAATTTGGCTAAGTTTGGAAAAACTGCTATCTGAAATTGGCACTGCGGCCGCGGAGCCCAGTTACTGAAAAGGGGTCTCTCTGAATCTACCTCACCGCGTGCAGTCGAATTTTCGCGGTCCGCGGTGGGTAAGTGTGTGGACCCCATTCCCCGTTCTATAAATAGACCTTTAGGGCTTCAGTTCATACTTTACGCACTTTCACTTCTCACAGCATCCTTTGACTGTGTCTCACTCATCTTATCTCTGAATTGCATTTCACTTCATCAAATATTTATCCAAGCATCTAGTAAGTGTAATTGTGATTAATTAATTTCTTTATTTTCTTCAGTAATTGGTAGAATTTTCTTCTCTTTTTCATAATTTTTCTTTTCTAAGCTTTTAAACATGTTAGGTTAGTTCAAAATGATCATTTTAGACCCTTGGAATCTAATTGCGCTGATTAAACATGTAGGTATTAACTAAATGAACATTTGAGCATGAAAATGGAAAAATTTGAAAACCCTAGCTTATTCGTCTGACCGCGGTGCTTAGCCTATGCATCCTGCAAGTGATGACCGCGGTCCGCGGTCCCCTAGAGTCTGAGATACAGGTTCTCTAATCTTGCTTCACCGCGGCCGCGGTCAAGTTTTCATGGTCCGCGATCCGCGGTCCTTTTTTCGCGGTCCGCGGTGGCTGTTTTGCAACTGTTCTTCTTCTAAGTTTTGTCTGTTAATGTCTGTGAAACTTCTCTTTGGGTACCAACCATGTTTAAATGTTTCAATATTGCAGAAAATGGTTCTATCAAGAGGCGGAGGTCGTAAACCAACGGGCAAGGGTGAATCATCGGGGGGAGAGGCAAGAAAATGATAAAGCTTGATCCGAATGTCCGGAAAGAAATTGAAAAGAACAAGGAAAGCTATACGGACATTAGACAAAGCTGCTTCCCACTCGGACAGTGATTATGTCCCCTCCGAAGCCTCGTCAGAATCTATACCGGAGTACGTTGAAGACTTCCCGGAAAGGTTTCGCTGACCAATGAACCATCAGACTCTCCCCCTATCCAAGCATCTACACATTCTGAGTCAGCTGAGGGATCAATCTCTGGGAGTGGCCACACGGACTATACCGCACCTACAGAGTATTCTGGTGATGATGAAGGGGGTGAACCCCAAATTGAGGGGGTATGGCAGAACATATTTGTAAGTGAAGCGGCTTTCCATCAGTTCCGGGATTTGTGGGGCTCAAGATCACTCATATTGGAGCGTAAGTTCACAATCAAAGACTTGTTTCCCCACAATCCCGATATGAAGAGGCAGTTTACAGAAAGAAAAGGGTGGGACTAATTCTTCGCTTACCTTCCGGATGCCTATGAGCATCTCGTCAAGGAGTTCTACACCAATTTTCTATTTCTACAAAAGAACTCCAAGGCAACCATGGTGAGAAATCTCACGGTGACTTTTGACGGGAAGACTCTGAACACTTATCTGGAGATGGATGATGTGGATGACTCATTATATCAGGAGAAGCTAGCAGAGAAAGATGCGGCCCGAAATTGGCTGGCTTTGCACTTAGCCAGGCCTGGGGAGACTCCTGAGTGGTTACCGGCTGGAAAGACTATCTTCCGGAAGACCCTAAATTTGGAGCCAAGGGATGGGAAACCTTCGTGTGCAATAGGTTGGACCCAACCTTTCATGAGAACACCATACCCCTCAGTCGAGCTGTGCTTATTGCTTCCATCATGGCTGGGTTCCCGATTAATGTTGGGAATATCATGTCCAACGTCATCACTAGGGTGGTGAACGAAGGTTATAAATCTTACCCTTTTCCTAAATTCCTTACCATTTATTTTGAGGACCAGGGGGTGGACAAGAAGTGCTTTGATACAAAAGTCAAGCCCAAAGATGACTTCTCTTGGTATGATTTTCTAGATGAGGACAACCCCAAAAGGAAGTTCAAGGGTAAGTCTGTTGCCTCCACTGGCCAGTCTGAAGAGCCAGTGGTGGTGGTGGAGTCATCTCAGCCTCAGCCAGACATTCCAGAGGGTGCACCAGGCCCATCTACCTTAGACGGTCCATCCATTCCTTCATCCAGGGCTTATCCTCTGACAGCCCACAGACTCAGTCAGACATTGACCAGCATCAACAACTGGATGTAGGCGGCGACTTCAAAGCTGTCTATGATTTCTACATCTGTGGCAGCCCCGTCCACTCCTCCACCACCACAGGTACCCCAGTCTGTTGAGGACGCGGTGAAGGATATTCTGGAAAACCAGAAGAAGATTTTGCACGTTGTGGGAGAACATGGGGCCGCACTGAAGAAGCTGGCGAAGGAAACAAAGAAGTTGCGGCACACCCGTGATTCAAAGGAGTCAGTGGCAGAGTTGAGGGTAGAGGTGAAAAAGCTGAAGGGGTATCAGATACCTTTGGAGCTATTGTTATCAGAACTTTTGGCCCATCCTGAGAAGCAGCTAGAGCAGGAGCCATATCCCGATAGGCCGGCAAAGAGAAGGAGGGTGCTGCCCTGCACAGAGGGCATTCGACTAGTTCTGGCAGACCCTCCAGTACAGACTCAGGCTGCGGAGAAGACTCAGCCCCAGGGCCAGGAGGCACAGACCACTGGAGGACCACCACAGGCACCGACAGACCCAGCTCTATCTCAGTCACATGCACAGGCAGACCCAGCTCCATCTCAGTCACAGTCACAGGGACCACCACAGGCCGAGGGCCAATAGGGAGTTTTCTTTACTCTCTATCTCTCTCCCATTTTTTTGTTGAGCTATTTTTGGTTATATAGCATTGAGTACAATGCTAACTTTTAGTTGGGGGAGTGTCCCTATAGGTATTTTTTATTGGATGTTATGGGTTGTATAATTCAGACGATTTTTCTTTTATTATGCTTTATTTTCTATTTTGGCAGTAAATAAGTTTACTATTTCAGTACTTTTATGACTTTTTACTTTTTGGTATGTATAAAGTTACTTTTCATTGTATATATTCATCCCTTTATGTATATTCGACTAATTCCTCTCATGTACATATTCATTCTATCCCACGCATTTTACTTTACGCACTTTTCCATTTTATAGCTTCTTATTTTTCTTTCATAGCTTCTTGTTTTGAATTTCGCGCGTGCAATAAGCCTTTGGTTTTCTTAACGCCACGGTTCTTTCCAAAGGTGGAATTTGTGTGAATCGGGTGGCTCTTCCCAAGGATGGATGGTGTGACAACCTTCTTAAGGATTTGAGTCTGTTTTCCCTTTTTTTTTTTTCTTCTTTTTCTTTTTTCTAGTTAGTGAATAAAAGGTGCCTCAAGAAAAGCTTCACTTGGGCCTAACACATTTGCCTTTGATCACATGGTCAAAGACAAACCGTTGTGTTTAGGATGGTGATAGTGATGATCTTGAGACTCTTCTGTTGGCAGATAATCATCAAGTGGTTCTTCGGGACCATTGTGTTACTCAAAGCACGACTAAGGTCGTTGTGGGCCCTAGACTCTTTTTCTGTAGCAATCCCATAGCTTGAGTGGTGAGAATTCGAAATTGCAAGTCCAAGTCCCGTTCCACTAGTCTAGAACTTGCCCTGAATGTTTGTCTAGGCGAAATTCTAAGTGTAATTTGACTTGAGAAGTGACTATAAACCCTCCTTGATCCGAATTGCATATTGAACATTTCCATGACCTACCAAAAATGAATTCCCTAGTCAACCCTTTTGAGCCTTAGGCCCTTTCTTTCGAAAACCATGCTACAAGCCTTTTCCCAATTTTACCCTCTCTTGGCACCCGATCTTCCTTAGCACTAGGAAAAAAGCATAAGTTTGGGGGAGAGATGAGTGATGCAACAAAAGTGAAAAAGAAGGCACAAAAGAAAGAAAAAGGGAAGGCAATGAAAAAAAAATGAACAAATAGAAGAAATAAAGGGAATTGATGAAAGAATTGTGACAAAAGGTGTGGAATGCCTAAAAAGGAGAAAAGTGTCTTAAATGAACAAAAAGGTGTGACAGTACGTCTCTCCAACCCTACAAAAGGGTTAAATGACTCAAAGAGTCAAAAGAATGTGAGAACAAAAATGAAGTGCTTAAGGAAAGATAGAGCCCACTCTGACCAAATACTTCCTACCCTTGACCAAAAGCCTTCACTAAGTGTCCACAAAAGCCCTGTATGATCTCGAGTCGAATGAAACTTATATTAGTGGTGATTTACATAAAGGGCAAGCATATAGTACTTTGAGCCGGGCTTGGGACTTTTTCCTTGATGAGAGATGAGCGAATTCCCATACTCCTCGTTCTGAGCGTTACTATTCTAAAAGTGAGGTGCTTAGGGAGAGTCGCGGAGTATGAGTCTGGGATCCACACTGACCAAGGTGGTAGTTAGAGTTTCATTGATGAATCATATCAACTCTTGAAGCTCTTGTATCACACTTGAAACCATGGTTTTAAAAGGTTCAAACATTATTAATGATTCATTTGCATTGAGGGCTATTGTTAGTCCCAATTGATGCTAGTTGAGGTTACTTTAGGACAGCCGGATTTCTTGGAATCAATCATAGGGGTGGGGCTTATTTTGTTTGCTTGAGGACAAGCAAAATCTTAAGTTTGGGGGAGTTGATAACTAGGATTTTTACCTTGTTTTCGCCCTTCTATGCTTAGGTTTTGGTTATATTTATACACAAAGTAGCCCCGAAAGCTTATATGTTGTGCTTGTTGCAGGATTGAGCCAGAAATGATGACATTCAGTCAAGAATATGCTCAAAACAGGATTGAATCTGGCAAAAGTACCAAGAACAACAAAAGGGACCAAGGCAAATGCCCACCGTGGTCGCGGTCCATTCTCCGCGGACCGCGGTGGTAAACTTCAGAGAAACACTCAAGGCAGCATATCCTACCGCGGTCGCAGTCCACTCTTTGCGGACCGCGATGGTGAGATTCAGAGATGGGCATTCCAAGCAAAACGCCACCGCGGTCGCTGTCAAATCTTCGCGGACCGCGGTGGCAAGATTCAAAGACCCTCATTCAAGGCCATATTCCACCGCGGCCGCGGTCCACGGTCCAGAGGTTCAGAGAGTGTGATTCAAGGCCAATGCTCACCGCGGCTGCGGTCCGCGGTAGAGAAACTTCAGAGACTCAGAGGTCACAGCTTTAGTTATCCACCGTGGACCGCGGTCGATTTTGTGCGGTCCGCGGTAGCCCTGCAGGGGCATTTTTTTCCAGATTTTCGGCTGAGTATAAATAGCTTATTTTGTAATTTTTTTTATGTTATCTTTTTAATCATTGAATTTTCTAAACAAAAGAGCACGTGAATAGCTAGTTTTTCATCTTTTTAGCTTATTTCTAGCATTTTTAACATTGAACCCTTGAGTTTATTGTTAAGAATCATTAATATGGGTTCTATTTCATATCTTTCTTTGAACTTATCTCTGATTATGAGTAGCTAGACCCATTAGCTAGGGTTGTGGCTCAACCCTAGTGTGGGTATTTGATGGGTTTCTAAAATTAGGGTTTGGATGTTTATGGGTGTTTGCTATTTGGGCTAATTTAGGGTTCTTATTGCTATAATTAGTGGTTGCAAACACTAATTAACCTTTCCATGACTTGGGTCCTTCTTGAGAAAGAGAATTTGAGTCTAGAAAATTACCTAACAAGGAATTAGGGCATTATCAAGAGATTGGTAGTCCCAATAAATTGGGTTGAACCCAGAAATGGTAAAACCCTACTTGAGCCCTAATTAACGGGTTAAACCTCGAGAGAGTAATACCCTACTTGCACCTCAATTTCTTGATTAATTGACACCCAATTGGCCTCGAGAGAGGTAATTAGGGCAAATCCACTCAAACTATTGAGAGGTATAGAGTGGGCACATCCGTGCATTGGTTATAGTTGTATCCCTAATCAACATCCTTACTTTAGAAAATTGAAATCCATTAAGTATCCGCCTAGGTGAAAGTCGTGACCCTAGTGCCTTTATCCTTATAATAAAACAACATCAAAACAAATTAGTTAATCAATTAGCATTTAACAGTAGCTTAATACTTAATATAGTTCAAAACACTCTATCATGAGAAGTGCAATTAGAGACACGAGGCTCTACTAGTTCACATAGACACTCACTCCAATTGTTGACTCCCTGAGGATTCGATCCTGACCTATCAGGTAAAAGCTGCACCAACCCTTGTCTTCCTACTCCTATAGTAGCGAGGGTGAGAGCCGATCATATACCTAGGTTAAAGAGGTTATATGCGTCGATGAGTTCTGATCCTCATATGAGATGGAACTTTAAAAATAGAAGACCACCTAGTGTTATGTGTCATCCTTTATATGGAGAAGATTGGAAGCACTTTTATAGGACATATCCAGATTATGCTAGTGAACCAAGAAACATTCGGTTAGGTTTGTATGCGGATGGCTTCACGCCTTTTTCTATATCTGCGACACTATATTCATGTTGGCCTGTCTTTCTTACACCTTATAATCTATCACTTGAGTTGTGTATGACTAGTCCATATTTATTTTTAGATTGTATCATCCTTGGTCCACATAATACAAAAGGTTCGATTGATGTATATTCGCAACCTTTGATTGATGAACTAAAACAGTTGTGGTATGATGGTGTTGAAACATATGACATGTCAATTAAGCATAATTTCAAATTGTGTGCTAATTTAATGTGGACTATTAATGGTTTTCCTACGTATGGAATGTTGTATGGGTGGAGGACTGCTGGGAATCTAGCTTGTCCTTACTGCATGGAAATTGGTAAAGCGTTCACTTTGAAATATGGCCAAACGTAATCATGGTTTGATTGTCACCGTCAGTTATTGCATATGATCATGAGTTTAGAAGGATGAAAAATGCATTCAAAAACAATAAAGTGGAATATGATTCGCCACCTCCGATACTTTCATGTGAGGAAATTTGGGAGAGGGTCCAGAACATCAATAAAGTTACTGAGGCTCCACCTTCCAGATTCCCCGAATATGGTGTTACTCATATTTGGACGAAACAGAATATATTTTGGGAGTTGCCTTATTGGAAGGATAATGTTCTCCAACACAACCTTGATGTCATGCATATTTATAAGAATTTTTTTGACAATTTGTTCAACACAGTGATGGATGTTAAAGGTAAGACGAAAGATAACCTAAAGGCTAAAATGGACTTACAAGAATATTGCAGGCGACCTGAATTATACTTGTTGATGGCAAACAATGGTAAGGTGTTCAAGGACAAAACAAGTTACACATTCACTTTGGAGGAAACACGACAAATTTATGATTGGGTTACGAATTTGAAGATGCCTGAGGGATATACGTCGAATCTGGGAAAAAAAGTAGATATGGAGGTAGGGAAGTTGAGCCATTTGAAAAGTCACGACTATCATGTTTTCATGAAAACCTTAGTGTCGAGTGCATTTTTTTGCTTGCTTGAAAGAATTTGGAATCCCATCACAGAGATTAGTTTATTTTTCAAAGACTTGTGTTCTACCACCTTAAGGGAAGAAAACCTACTTCGGATGGATCAGAACATTCGTGTAACTTCTAGTTGTTTAACCAAAGAATTAGATTCTCTACCAAAGCTATTTTAAGAAATACTTGGGATTCTGATAACCAATAAAATAAGCTAATAAATATAATCAGACTTGTAAATAGAAAGAAACAAAGATGCGTAAAAGTAAGTGTAATTCAATAGTGGTTCGAACGTGTTCTTACAAGTTATATTTTACTCCCCTTTATAGGGAATTCTTTAATATAACGCCTAATCTTCTTAATGATTGAGAATTAATGACTAATAATGGAATTAATGTAACGTTACAATGGTTAATCGTAACTGTTGCGTGAAGATTATGTAACGTTTAGCTCATTGATTTTAGATCTTTGAACCTGCCCTTTATTCTGCCTTGATTCATTCTGACCGTGTCTCTTCAACTCCTCAATTAGATACAGGTTCCTCGTATCTAACTTCTTCGTGGGTATGCTATTTCTTTCCTCTTTGTCTCGTGCCTCTTTGTAATTTGCGACCAGTTGTCATGTTTTTATTGCTCCACATGGATTGCCTTGTCATCTGAATTAATACACGTGTGAAGCTTATTTTTACCAATACAGATAGTCCCCCCACTTACCATTTATTTATCGATTAAATATTTGGTAAGTGGATACTTATTTATGGCAGGAATATTTTGTCGTCGCTTCACTCATACCATTGCATCCGTCTATGAACGTATTCGTTGCTTGTCACTTCCATTTAATGGTCGTTGTAGACGCGTGATTTTGACCCTCCCAGATATTTTATACATTTTAGCGTTCAATATTTAGTTTAGGCTTAATATCACTATTTTTACTCGTTTTGACTATTTTTTACCTTATTTTATCACAAAAATAAAAATTACAAAAATAGTTTCACTTTTAACATTTAGTTTTATTTTAGTAGTGTATTTTAGTTAATTAAGAGTAAGTTTTATTCTTATAAATACATTTCATTTTTTTAGTGTTTCTTAGGCCCAAAATTAGGACCCAACAAGAAGGAGCCCAACCCAATTTACTAAAATCCTTACACCCTAATCCTACCCTCTTCTTCAAAAAAGACTCCAAGACCCTATCTCTAGAGAAGAGACTCCTAACCTTCAGCAGATCCCCTCCAGCCGTCGCACCTCTCTCCACCACCAGCGAGTAGCCGCCAGTCATCTTCTCCAATACACCACAGTCGTCACCTCTCCTTCTTCCCGTAAACATCGACCAAGCAAACACCCATCACCACCCTTCACTCCACCAGTCGACCCCCCCTGCCTTTAAAACCAGCAGCGCCGTTCCCTGACCCCTCATTCCTCGACCCTAGCTGAACCCTAACCAAAAACCATCTGCCACACCTCAAGAAGCAGCAGCCAAGAGACATTCACGCCATACAACCACCCATCAGCCACCTTAAATCTCCAAAACAAAAAAAACTCGCCGGAACTCCACCAAAAAATAACCACCGCCTGTAGAAGAGAGAGCTGTCGACGCCTGGCCGCTCCCCTCACCACCACAAAACCGTTAGACCTCCTCTCCAAAGAGACGACAACCGTCTCTTCTCCCCCTTCTCGACGCCACTTCCGACTTCCATTAAAACCAGCAGCCACCAAGCTTTTAAGCTTAGTCTTCCTCGGCTTAAAACCTCCCAAAACAGCCCGCCTCTGCCCCTGTGTTAACCCAGTTGAAGTTCGAAGTCAAAGAGGTGGAGGTCGTCGTTGTTAGTTTCCGACCATGGTCGCTGGTATTCGGTTCTTTTGTTGATTTTCAAACTTTGGAAATTCATATATGGCTTAAAGTTTGTTAGAGTGATCGAGTTGCCGATCGAGGTCCGTTTGTGGCTGCTAGTTCCTGTTTCTTGGCTGCTGTTTATCTTGGATTTTTATTACCGGATACATTTGTATTTGATTTCGAGAAATATTAATTAAAAGCGCATTCATCAAAAAGGTGCAAAATCAATCTCGCCGTAATATCATAAAACTCGGTCGGACTTGTTTTGTTTCTGACTTTAGAGTTGAATATATAGCTGATTCAATAATTCAACTATCCACCCAAATGGTTCCTAATTGGGAAAATTTGTTGGAGGAGACAACATTTCTACCAGATTCAGGCTGATATTCCTCAGGTCTAGCGTCTCTATCCATAGCTTTGGCCAGGTTCGAGCTGAATTTTCCGACGAGTTTTTACGGCGTGTTTCGATGTTTAGACGTGGTCTTGGTTAGTGGGACTGTTCGTTCTTAGCTTCAGGTAAATATATATCATTCCCTTGCCTAGTTTTTCTCTTTTTGTCCCTAGTCAAAGTGATTAAGTGCAGAATATTCTGCATTAGCTTGATAAAAAATTTGTGAACGTTCATTAGCTTTAGCAAAGTGATAGGAAGTTGGAATATTTCAAGGCATGAGACAATACTAACATGGGAGGAGATTCTAGATGGATTGGAAATAGCATACCAGAATTCCTTTGAATGTATTAATCGACGCAATATTTGGTAAATTAGGAGTTCAAACTATATCTCTCAAAAGGAATTGAAGTACCAGTGGTATTGGTAATTACGCCTAATCTATTATCATGCTTATGTCCACGTTCGCGTGACGTAATTATGATACCAAAAAATAAATCAAATTATGTGTTCGCGCAACTTCGACCAAACGATCTTGAATAATTAAGCGTGACAAATTGTGTACACGTACGCGTGACATGATTTAAGCACCGATTTTCAATAAAATCAAAGTACACGTTCGCGTGACTTTGGCCAAATAATTTTAATATCAAGGGCTATTAATTGTGTACACGTATGCGTGACATGATTTTTAGCGCATTAATTAAAATGATTACACATACGCGTGACTCATCTCATGATAATTTCTTAAAAGCGGTAAAAGGTAAAATACACATAGGTCCTAAAAATGAGTAATTAGACAATTTAAGCCAAGTATGAATCACTAAGCGACCGTGCTAGAACCACGGAATTCGGGAGTGCCTAACACCTTCTCCCGGGTTAACAGAATTCCTTACCCGAATTTCTGGTTCGCAAACAATATAAACAGAGTCAAAACTTCCTCGATTTGGGATTTAAAAATAAACCGGTGACTTGGGACACCATAAATTATCCCAAGTGCGGCGACTCTGATTAAATAAATAATCCCGTTTCGATTGTCGCCTTAAATTGGAAAAAACTCCCTTATTACCCTTACGAGGTAGGAAAAAGGAGGTGTGACAGCTCTGGCGACATTGCTGGGGAACGAACCCAGAATCTCTGGTTCAGGGTTCAAGAATTCGAGCTTTTTTATGTGTTTTTACTTGGCTTCATTGATTGTGATATTACTATATTTTGTGGGCCTAATGTGCTAATTTCCATTCATTTACCGTTTTAATATTATTTGATCTGTATTTAAATTGCTTCCTTACGCCACCCCTCTGAGTCTTCTAAAAAAAATGGTGCACATGTTCGCGTGGCCCGCTTTTCTGTTAGAGGTCGTACCAAATAAGAACGAGGATGGACCAGCAACAAGGCCGGGTAGACTTTCGTGCTCCCGGTACCCTCGGCTCCAGCTGTCTGCTCGGGTACCCAGGTCTAGAACACAACCCCAGGTTTAAACCTAGAATAACAAAATCCCATGCCGGATCCTTAATAGGAACGATTATTTGCATCACGTGCATTTGACTTAGGGGACTCAACACAGGGGTTGGGTGCGTCTAGGACAGGTGTACCCAAAAATAATAGACCCTTTTGATGCATTTTATGTGCTACATGTTGTATTCCTCGAGGGTAAAAGGTGTCATTTGGCGGACCAATAATGGTTGAGGGAAAATGAGAAAGAAAAGAGGGTTAAGTGTGAAAATGAAGCAAGTAGGGTCCAATTATATTTTTCTTTCGCAAACCTATTTATTTTTATTTATTTTCTTTTAGGAAGAAAAAATGGAAATGGAAATGAAAAATCAAAAAAAATATTTTACACTTTTCATCATTTTCCAAAAATCCA
This sequence comes from Nicotiana undulata, assembly GCA_005239495.1. Classification (NCBI taxonomy): domain Eukaryota; kingdom Viridiplantae; phylum Streptophyta; class Magnoliopsida; order Solanales; family Solanaceae; genus Nicotiana; species Nicotiana undulata. Next base: position 21,325 of record ML260546.1, on the reverse strand, counting down.
AAAAAAAAAAAAAAAAATCCAAAAAGATTTTGCACTTTCCCATCCTTTTTTCAAAAATCAATAAATAAATAAAAAGAGAAAAGAAAATCCAAAAATTACATGTTTCATCATTTTTCAAAAAGACAAAATGTGTTTTTTTCCAAATTCATTTTTTGAATTATCTTTCGTATCCAATCTTCCCGAACTACGCAAACCTGATTCTCGTCTTTCGGGGCGCGATACGTAGGCAGCCCACATAGGGTCCGGTATTCTTAGTGAGTCTTAGGTTCTTGGCTTCGCGGGGTCTTAGCCAAATCTTGCAAGTTTAGCCACATTTGACCACGTAGGCCGTTTTTGCAAAATAGAGCTAGTTTTTTTCAAAGTGTCTTAATAACATATGTCTTAGAGCGCGAAGTGTACAACAAGATGTCCTCTCAATTCTAAGGTCTATCCATGTTGAATTTGCATGACTAGCCACTTTTACAAAAAATAACCCAATCATGTTTGCATGGCTCAATTGGAAGTATTGTGGTCTCACACGTGTCTTGAATCACTAACTCTATTAGATCTTATTTTTCCCATTCAGGTATGGATCTATTTGTTAGAGTTTGAGCATGACAGATACCCAGGACCATTTTAGTCAAGATCATGCATACAAGAGCTGCTTGAAGAAAGTTTTTATTTTTGAGTCTATTTTATGTTGTCTTTTAATTTTTAGTCTTGTACAGTAGTATCGAGTTTGTCAGTCTAGTTAAGATTGTCGAGTCTTTTGTTATAATATTGCATGATTTATATTTGAAAAAAACAAAAAAAAGAGTTACAAATGAAAAATCCAAAAAGATTTTTTTTCTTAGTTTATTTGTTCATTACTTTTCTAGAACTACGCTTGGTCTGATTCATGCGGAACATGATACGTAGGCAACCTACATAGGGTTTGATCAAATCAATTAATTAAAAAAAATTATCAAAAAAAAAAGAGAAAAAAAAGAAAAGAATAAAAAAGGAAATGAATTTGTGGGATGTGAGGCGAAAGAAAGAAATTAATGATAATTAGAAAGAAAAGAGAGGAAGGAAAATGAGCAAGTCAAGAAGTGCTAGAAATGAAAGAAAAAAGGAGGCTGAAATGAACAAAATTGGGATGATGCCAAATGACCTTGTGACCCTCGAAGCCATTCATGAACCATTAATTGCTGCTAGGTGCATTACACACAACGTGATATTTTTATCTGATAAATGCCCTAACGCTAACATGTTGGCTTTGTTTTGCTCCTCTGTGGTATTTTAATTGTTATCATAACAGAGGGTGGTTAGTTTGTGGCGAGTCATCCGTACAATACAAGGTCAAATAGTGAGGTAGCCATGACTGGCAAAGGCTTGGACACATGTGTTGTTGACCCGCCCAAGGGGATTGTTGAATCAGAATCTGAGTTGAAAGAAGAGGTCCTAAAGTTGAAGGGACATATGGCCGAAATATACCAAGCATGGATTAGTGGGTGTTCTCCGTCATTGTACCCCGCTAACTACTCTGAAAGCTTTGTCACCATTCCGCCATTGTCACAAATCCAGATTCCTACTGCTGTTGATATCTCCCCACAACATTTTCACACTCCACCCCCCAAAACCACCTCAAATGAGTCAATAAGCCATTTGGTTAAGACAATGTGATTGAAGTGGGTGAGGATCTCAGTAATTTTGATGTGCAACTCAGTGGATAAGATCTCGAGCTTAGTAATTAGAAAGCACCAAATTTCCTAGTCGGGAAGGAGTCTTGGCAGTTCATTTTGACATCTTTCTGCTATCTAGTTATTTCGGGGTTGTAATCCAGATTTTACCTTGTTTGTTTTGGTGGTTCGTCCTCTTTTGCTTATCTTTAGGAGTCTTGTTAGTTAATTTTGTGTCTCTAATTCTGTCATCTAGGTTTGTTTCGGTATTGTTCAAACCCTGCCATCCTTTGGTCAAATGAAATTTTGTTTTTGTTATTTGCAATCTCTGTTTAGTTCTTTTCTTGTATATAGTTCTCTTCAGGCTAGTTCTAATGACATGACATGCGTGCGGAGTTTTCAGCCGGATCTTGAAAGTCAATCTAATCATGGAATAATGAAAGACGGTTTTGAATGTGATAAAGGATGCATTTGAGGAAACAAGTAAAGGTTCACGCATTTTAAGATAACCTGGATCTTGAATTGAGTGAAACTGAGGCGATTAGTCTGGGAAATCAAGAGGTTGATGAGAGCATACAACAAGGGAGTGTCTCTCAAACAGTTTGTGGTAGATCAGTCAGTGTTGAAATGCATTCTTCCACATCAGGCTGAAGCAAAAGGCAAGTTCGCCCCAAATTGGCAAGGGTCGTTCATCGTAACGAGAGTGTTGTCCAATGGTACTTTGTATTTAACAGATATAGAAGGAAAATGTGTAGATATGGCTATCAATTCTGATGCAGTCAAAAGATATTATGTGTGATTTCTTTGGTTTAAATTGTGTTTGTTTGTACTTGGCATGTTTTGAAGATTGGAATGACGAAGGCATTTTATTCTGCTATCTAAACACTTTACCCTTTGTTACCCCTTTGAGCCTTATATATTTTCTTTCATACCCCTCTTTTGGAATCAGTAGCAAAGTTCAGAAACACGGACGCAAAAGGTAAATAAAGAAGGAAAAGAAGAAAAGAAAAAAAAAGAGAAAAAAAGAAGAAGAAAGAATGAAAAAAGTGAAAAAAAGAAAAAGAGAAAGAAGAGAAAAAGAGAAAAGTAACAGCAAAAAAGGCAATTCCTATTTCATGAACTACGTTCGACCTGATTCCTTTTAAGGATACGTAGGCAGCCTCACAGTTCGGTCCCGTCCAAATAAAAATTCAAAATCCCCAAGCAAAGAAACTGGGGCAGAAGTTGTGGCTATATAAAAGAACTGATTCCAAAAGTTGTAATTTCTAACCCGCTCAATTTGTTTTGAGCCTTTATCCTTTCTTTCTAACCCCATCCAAAAGCCTGCATTACGTTCCAAAGAAAGACCTTCCGACCAATGTTTGAGAGTTCTAAGTCAAGCGAGGCAGAGATATGATTCATACCAGGGGCAACACTCCGTGCCGTACAAAGGAAGACCAATAAATGAGAGAGTCTTATTGGTGAAAACCCTAAGGGGCACTGTAAGGCGATGGTAAGCTGAGAGAAATGAAAAATGAGAGAGTTTTATAGGTGAAAACCTTCACGGGCACCGTAAGGCGATGGTAAGCTGAGAGAAATTAAAATGAGAGAGTCTTATCGGTGAAAACCTTCACGGGCACCGTAGGGCGACAGTGAGTTGAGAGATGAACAAATGAGAGAGTTCTGTTGGTGAAAACCCTTCAGGGCAACGCAAACCGAACAAGGTCAGCAACTTGGCGAAGAGATTGGGTTATGGAGGTCCCGGGCATGAGATATGACAACTGAAAGTTGATTGGTTGAACAGGCTGGGCTGATTAATCCGAAATGCATGTCATGGTCATTGGTGCCAGTGCCTCACCCAGATAAGTCGCTTTTCCTTTTTCTCCCACAAATAGTCATCTTGTTTCAAATTTTCTTCTTTATTCCTAATTCTCCAAGTCATTGCATTTCATTTCTTTTGGGATTATTTTCTTTAAGGCTTTACCAATGTCAGCAGTGTTTAAGCAAGTAAAAGAAAGATTCCAAAGCTTACTACCAGCTTCCGAAATTGCACGAAGCAAAGTGCGGCCAAAGCATACCATAAATAGCACAATGCAAGAAGGGGAAATAAAGTGTTAGTGAAAGTTCAAATGGTCGAGTGGTTTGTGAATGTTGTGGAAGATGCAGGGGTTTCAAATGGGAAGGACAGAAATGTAAAACAGCGGTTTGAGTACAGGCCATTCGGTTCTTTCAGGGTCATGTGATTGAGATTCAGTCAGAAATGCAACAAATTCTTGGCCAAGTTCAAAGCAGCCAGTTAGAACAAAGCGCGGCAGTGGGAAGGCCATCCTCAGCAAGAATGCCACAAACTAACCACCACATTTTTCAAACTGATAAAGTTTTCTTTGATTGAAATAGGGGCTAGAAAATTTGTTTGATTTCCAGGGACCCTCCATGAGGAAAGCATGATTCAGGGGGAAAGGAATTTTGTTCTTTCTACAGAGATCCTCCAGGAAGAGAGTCTGGCTCAGGTAAGTACATTTTAAGTTCTCGGGACCCTCCTGGATAATGGGATTTAGTTTTCAAGTTCTCAGGACCCTCCTGGATAATGGGATTTAGTTTTCAAGTTCTCAGAACCCGCCTGGATAATGAGATTTAATTTGAAGTTCTCAGGACCCTCCTTTACAATGGGACTTAGTTAAAATTCAAAACATCCATGAGTAACAAGATCTGGCATAAGCTCTACTTTGAGGAAATATAGTTGGCTTTAAAGTTTTCATTCTTAAGATGAGATTCAATTTGAAATTTTCAGGACCCTCCTGGATAATGGGATTTAGTTTAAATTCTTAGAGATTTTGGGTAACATGATTCGATTAACATTCACAGATGAGCCCAGATACCAAACTGGGGCAGAAAAAGTTTCTTTGTTTGTCTGTTTGTTGTAATCAGGCGCCCACCTGGAGAACAAGGGAATACAGTTCAAGTTTTGGCAATCAGGCGCCCACCTGGAGAACAAGGGAATACAGTTAAAGTTCCGGCAATCAGGAGCCCACCTGGAGAACAGGGGAATACAGTTTCAAGTTTTTGGCAATCCGGCGCCCATTTGGAGAACAAGGGAATACAGTTCGAGTTTTGGAAATCAGGCGCCCACCTGGAGAACAAGGGAATACAGTTCGAGTTTTGGAAATCAGGCGCCCACCTGGAGAACAAGGGAATACAGTTCGAGTTTTGGAAATTAGGCGCCCACCTGGAGAACAAGGGAATACAATTCCAGTTTTGGTAATCAGGCACCCACCTGGAGAACAAGGGAATACAATCTATGTTTTGGCAATCAGGCGCCCACCTGGAGAACAAGGGAATAATGTTAAAGTTCCGACAATCAGGCGCCCACCTGGAGAACAAGGGAATACAGTTTCAAGTTTTGGCAATCAGGTGCCCACCTGGAGAACAAGGGAATACAGTTAATGTTTTGGCAATCAGGCGCCCACCTGGAGAACAAGGGAATACAGTTCAAAGTTTTTGAAATCAGGCGCCCACCTGGAGAACAAGGGAATATAGTTTCAAGTTTTGGAAATCAGGCACCCACCTGGAGAACAAGGGAATACAGTTCAAAGGTTTTGGCAATCAGGCGCCCACCTGGAGAACAAGGGAATACAGTTAAAGTTCTGGCAATCAGGCGCCCACCTGGAGAACAAGGGAATACAGTTTCAAGTTTTTGGCAATCAGGCGCCCACCTGGAGAACAAGGGAATACAGTTCGAGTTTTGGCAATCAGGCGCCCACCTGGAGAACAAGGGTATACAATTCCAAGTTTTGGCAATCAGGCACCCACCTGGAGAACGAGGGAATACAATTCAAGTTTTAGCAATCAGGCGCCCACCTGGAGAACAAGGGAATACAGTTTCAAGTTTTTGGCAATCAGGCGCCCACCTGGAGAACAAGGGAATGCAGTCCAAGTCTCGGCAATCAAGCACTCACTTGGAAAACAAGGGAAGTCATTTCAGAATTCAATTCAGGTTATAAGTAGCAGAAGCTCGCGGCAAGGATGCGAGTCGACAATACGAGATGACTAACAGAAGTAGTCTTAATCCAGAATAAAAGAAGAAGCAAAAAAACAAAAAAAAGAATGAAGTAGCACCTGCAGCTAGCAACTCAAGGTTCAAATCTAAAGTTTGCATGAAGACCATTCAAGACTCAAGATCAAGCTTCAGAAGACTTATAGATAGGAATCTTGTAACTCATAGTTGACAGGTTTAGTTAGTCTTTTTCATTTTCAATTTTGATGTAATAATTGGGTCGCGGACCGGAACCTTGACGGAACGGCACCTCACTCGACACTCCATCTCGGTATCCTCCTCCATCACTCTTCCTACCTTTGAACTACACGTGGCCTGATTCCTTTACAGCCAAGGATATGTAGGAAGCTCAGATACCAGGGCTCGATCACATTCTCTTCTGTTAGTTTTAGGTCTCTCTAAATAAGTGTCGGGTCAAAAATAACTGGTCTCGTCGTTCTTTGTCTGAAAACTCTTCATGTTTCCAGTCAAAGAGGGGCAGCTGTAGACGCGTGATTTTTGACCCTCCCAGATATTTTATACATTTTAGCGTTTAATATTTAGTTTAGGCTTAATATCACTATTTTGACTCGTTTTGACTATTTTTTACCTTATTTTATCACAAAAATAAAAATTACAAAAATAGTTTCACTTTTAACATTTAGTTTTATTTTAGTAGTGTATTTTAGTTAATTAAGAGTAAGTTTTATTCTTATAAATACATTTCATTTTTTTTAGTGTTTCTTAGGCCCAAAAATAGGACCCAACAAGAAGGAGCCCAACCCAATTTACTAAAATCCTTACACCCTAACCCTACCCTCTTCTTCAAAAAAGACTCCAAGACCCTATCTCTAGAGGAGAGACTCCTAACCTTCAGCAGATCCCCTCCAGCCGCCGCACCTCTCTCCACCACCAGCGAGAAGCCGCCAGTCATCTTCTCCAATACACCACAGTCGTCGCCTCTCCTTCTTCCCGTAACCATCGACCAAGAAAACACCCATCACCACCCTTCACTCCACCAGTCGACCCCCCCCCCTTAAAACCAGCAGCGCCGTTCCCTGACCCCTCCTTCCTCGACCCTAGCTGAACCCTAACAAAAAACCATCTGCCACACCTCAAGAAGCAGCAGCCAAGAGACATTCACGCCATACAACCACCCATCAGCCACCTTAAATCTCCAAAACAAAAAAAACTCGCCAGAACTCCACAAAAAAAAAACCACCGACTGCAGAAGAGAGAGCTGCCGACGCCTGGCCGCTCCCCTCTCCACCACAAAATCGTTAGACCTCCTCTCCAAAGAGACGACAATCGTCTCTTCTCCCCCTTCTCGATGCCACTTCCGACTTCCATTAAAACCAGCAGCCACCAAGCTTTTAAACTTAGTCTTCCTCAGCTTAAAACCTCCCAAAACAGCCCGCCTCTGCCCCTGTGTTAACCCAGTTGAAGTTCGAAGTCAAAGAGGTCGAGGTCGCCGTTGTTAGTTTCCGACCATGGTCGCTGGTATTCGGTTCGTTTGTTGCTTTTCAAACTTTGGAAATTCAGATATGGCTTAAAGTTTGTTAGAGTGATCGAGTTGCCGATCGAGGTCCGTTTGTGGCTTCTAGTTCCTGTTTCTTGGTTGCCGTTTATCTTGGATTTTTATTATCGGATACATTTGTATTTGATTTCGAGAAATATTAATTAAAAGCGCATTCATCAAAAAGGTGCAGAACCAATCTCGCCGGAATATCATAAAACTCTGCCGGACTTGTTTTGTTTCTGACTTTAGAGTTGAATATATAGTTGATTCAATAATTCAACTATCCACCCAACTGGTTCCTAATTGGGAAAATTTGTTGGAGGAGACAACATTTCTGCCAGATTCAGGCTGATATTTCTCAGGTCTAGCGTCTCTATCCATAGCTTTGGCTGGGTTCGAGCTAAATTTTCTGACGAGTTTTTACGGCGTGTTTTGATGTTCCGACGTGGTCTTGGTTAGCGGGAATGTTCGTTCTTAGATTCAGGTAAATATATATCATTCCCTTGCCTAGTTTTTCTCTTTTTCTCCCTAGTCAAAGTGATTAAGTGCAGAATATTCTGCATTAGCTTGATAAAAAATTTGTGAACGTTCATTAGCTTTAGCAAAGTGATAGGAAGTTGGAATATTTCAAGGCATGAGACAATACTAACATGGGAGGAGATTCTAGATGGATTGGAAATAGCATACCAGAATTCCTTTGAATGTATTAATCGACGCAATATTTGGTAAATTAGGAGTTCAAACTATATTTGTCAAAAGGAATTGAAGTACCAGTGGTATTGGTAATTACGCCTAATCTATTATCATGATTATGTGCACGTTCGCGTGACGTAATTATGATACCAAAAAATAAATCAAAGTATGTGTTCGCACAACTTCGACCAAACGATCTTGAATAATTAAGCGTGACAAATTGTGTACACGTACGCGTGACATAATTTAAGCGCCGATTTTCAATAAAATCAAAGTACACGTTCGCGTGACTTTGGCCAAATAATTTTAATATAAAGGGCTATTAATTGTGTACACGTACGCGTGACATGATTTTTAGCGCATTAATTAAAATGAGTACACATACGCGTGACTCATCTCACGATAATTTCTTAAAAGCGGTAAAAGGTAAAATACACATAGGTCCTAAAAATGAGTAATTAGACAATTTAAGCCAAGTATGAATCACTTAGCGACCGTGCTAGAACCACGGAATTCGGGAGTGCCTAACACCTTCTCCCGGGTTAACAAAATTCCTTACCCCGATTTCTGGTTCGCAGACAATATAAACAGAGTCAAAACTTCCTCGATTTGGGATTTAAAAATAAACCGATGACTTGGGACCATAAATTATCCCAAGTGGCGACTCTGATTAAATAAATAATCCCGTTTCGATTGTCGCCCTAAATTAGAAAAAACTCCCTTATTACCCTTACGGGGTAGGAAAAAGGAGGTGTGGCAGTCGTGCCACGTGTCATTCTTGGATTAGTTATACAATTATTCAGTGCCTTATAGGGATTTTTGCGGTTGCATCAGTCACGAAGTGAGAGTTTCAGTTATGACATTCACATCACTGTTTTTTCCATTTTTTGACGGTCGCCTCTGAGTATAAATACCCCTTTTATTTCCTTTGCTTTCACGAAAAACTTCTAACTTCTTTTCATTGTTCTGTAAATTCTTCTTTCTAGTAAACATGTCTTCCTCAAGCCAGCAACCCAAAAAGGTCATTATTGTAGATGAATTGACTCCTTGTTCTGCTCCGAGACGGAGTAGGAGGGGTGGTAGACTTAGGAGTTTAAATTCTACACCTTCTAGTGGTTCTTCTTCTTCTATTACTACTACTCCGCCATCTTCTAGGTATAATACTTCTCTATTTTCTTCAAGGGCTGGGGCTTCTAGATCTTCATCAAAGAGTAGGGAACACAATGAACCACTTTGCGAACTGAGAGTCGATGAGATTGTCCCTGTCAGGTTTTATTTTGTAAAATATAATGAGTCCATCAGTGCGCAGCTTTCTTCCATGTCATCACATGATAGTGCTGACATTTATCCTCCCCAATTAACAGAGGGTTTAGTGTCACTCGTACGTAGAGACTGTTGTTGGAAGCCTAATTTTCCAGTTGTAGTTCCTAATGATAATCAAAGAATAACTTCTTATAGGACTGGGTATTCTTTTGTATGCACTTATCCCTTCGCATTAGGATTCAAGCCTCCTATCAACCCTGTTATCATTGAATTCTGTCGATTCTTCAATATTTACTTGGGACAGGTCAGTCCTCTTATTTGGAGGGTAGTTGCATGACTTAGGTATTTGGAAAATTTGGCTTCCGTCCCCTTTACCTTTCATTATCCTATTCATCTCTATTCCCCGATGTTATTCGGCCAAGGAGTTTTTACTCTTGCGGTTAGGAGTAAAAGAGTGTTAGTTATACCGGATGATGACAATGATAGAGGGTGGTATGTTCGATATGTTGTTGTCCCTACTGTAGGTTTAGTAGGTGAAGAAAATATCCCCTTCCATGAGAAGTGGAACTTTTCACGTGAGTGAAGTTTTGCTTACTTTCCTTTTCTATTTTTAATAAATTATCAGTACTGTGACTATTTCTTTTTCTTTTGCAGCAACCATGGGAACCGTTGAAACTGTCTCCGGTTTTTGTGATTGGGTAGAAAAACTTTTGTTAATTGCACTTTTAGAATAACGTTCTTGGAAATACCTCTCTTCAAGGTTTGGTTGGAAGGTGAAAACCCATGGTAAGTGGAGGGGGGGGGGGGTTTAACTTCTTTCTTTTCCCTTTTTGAGCTTATCTGATCCCTTTAATTTGTTAGGGTTTCCTACTAGTGGGATTTCTGTTGTTGTTGTGTCCGCTTCAAAACTTTCCCTGGCTAAGGCACAGGAAATCATTATTGGCTCCTCCTCGTCAAAAAGGAAGGCAAGTGGGTCTCAGACCTTGGAAGATGAAGAAGAACATGAGGAAGGTTCGCTTATCCATAGGTCGAGAAGGAGGAGGGTAACCTCTGACAATTAATCTGCCCCCATTGTTGATCCTCCCGTGCTTGAATCAGAACTTTCCGCTCTTGAAGATGCAACTCCCTCTCCTATTCATGAGTCAATTGATCAATTGTTCCAACAAGGTTTTGGTGCAGTTTTTGATTAAACACCTCTTGTTATTTTCCCTCCGTCTGCTCCTGCGGAAATTTCACTTATTACTCCCGTTGCTATTTCTGCTCCCATTGTTGTTTCTACTCCTCAGCCTACTCCGCCCGTGGCTCCCTCATCCTCCCCTACTTCCGTTCCTTCTATTGTTGAAGTAGGGTCTTCCAGTAGGGGTGATGAAGCAAGTACTGATAGAGGTTCCTGCAGGAGGCAGCCTCTTGAAACAATCAGGCCAGGTTGATGTTTGGTTAAAGCCCCTGATAGGCCCGGTGGAGAAGTCTAAGCTGGAGATTCATAGCTCCTTAACTTGGATGAACGAGATTGTGCACTCGTCCCTGAAGGTAGACTTTAAACCATTCCTCTCTATTTTCACATCCTTTACCGTATATAACTAATCATTTTATGCAGATAAATCTTGTCGGCACAGAGTTAATGAAAAAAATCGTTCAAATGGAGCAACTAGATAATGACTATCATATCGAGGCTGACAATTGGAAGGAGTAGTTCGAGAGTTTGCAGCTTGATATGGAGGCAATAGAGGAGGAGAAATGTACCTTGGAGCAGTGGATCAGAGTTAATGCAGCGGAACTGACCATATAGAAGGCATCATCAAACCAGGCAGGTAAGGATAAAAACATCTTGGAGTCTTCCTTAGCGGAGTAGCTTTCTCGTGCCACTGAAGAGATAAGGATCCTGAAGGATTTGTTGGATCAAAAGGAGGCTTACTCTGGTGAACTCGTGCAATTTCTTACCCAAACCCAAGAAGACCTCCGTAAATCTTCAGACAATGTCCAATTTCTGGAAAGATCCATTGCACCTTTGCAAGCTTCTCATGATGCTGTCGTGACTAAGAGAGATGAACTAAGATCCGAAGATGAACAATGGGAGAAAGAGTATGAGGCTCTTGAGGACAAAGCAACTGTTAATGTTAGTTGGGCTTATTTAAATGCCCGTCTTGACACATTGACGGAAATGGGCCAAGAGAATTTTTACGTGGAAGCTGAAATAGCCAAAATCAAAGAGACGATTGAAAAGTCTCAGCAAAGTCAGAATTTCTCATCACCTGAAGTTGAGGTCCCTGATGAAGCTGCTACAAAAGCCTCGCCGTCTCAAGTCGTTCCTCCTACCAAAGATAATCCCCCTGTCTAGTGAAAACGTTTATGGAACTTGGTCTTTTTTTTTTATTTGAAACAATTGGTGGTTATCCCTGGTCCCATTGGGGGTAAAGTTTAGTTCTTGTAAGTCCCCAAATGACAACTTAGGGGCAACCTTTGCATAGACTAAGTTAATACTTAGTTTTTTGCCGTAATATTAATATTAATATTAGCATGACTTTTGATTTCTCGAGTTTTTGTTTTACTCTTAAGTCTTCGCATGCTTTTTGTTAGGGTTTTTGTTTTACCCCTTAGTTTTTGACTTTGCACTTGAAAAATGCTTTGATTTTTCGTGCCTTTTCGAAATAAGCACGATATTATGAAAGTGGGCCCTTTTTGATCGACACTTAATGAAGAAGACGTCTCAACTTCATAATGGTGTAAATGTACAAAAGAGATATAGGAATTTCACATATTTTATGAACAATGTTTTGAAGAAAGTCTTTGTATTATTTTGAACTTTCGTAACATTTTACATGTGTTTGAGTATCATCTATAACTCTTTTGTAACTGTTTTCCTTACAACAGATTTGGTATAGATACGAAGGTATGAATTTGTACCCGTAACAGTTTTCTTTTGCAACAGTTTTTTGAATAAATACAAGGGTATGAGTTTTTATCCATAACTATTTTCATTTGCTATAGTTTTTGAATAAATACAATGGTAATGCTTTTTATTTTATCCGTAACTGTTTTCATTTACAACAATTTTTTAATAAATACAAGGGTATTCATTTTACCCGTGACTAACATTCTGCCTTTAACCTAAATATTCGTTTACATTTACGAATATGTTTTTTGAAGGTTTCTGAATCGGGCTTTGTGTCTTTGTCTTTGGCTCTTTGATTTTGCTCATAACGCTTGACTTGTTGGAAAAATGGATCTTCAGTCTTGAGCTTTGACTTTTTTGACAGTCTTCTTTGCTTCTTCTTTTCTTTCCATACTGTATAGTCCCTTAAGTGTTTGAGCTTTGAAGAATGAAATATCGAGCACATGACTATTCCTTTCTTGTGGTCCTTTTCCTGAAAAGGAAAAACATACGGGACTCGAAGGTATATAGTTTAGATGATGACTACTTAACCCTTAAAAACGTCCATCAGAAAGTTGTAACCCTAGACCGGGAATACGGTTACTTCCTCGTGTCTGTGCAGGTCTAATATCATCATCTGATGATGGGTTAGATTTTTTCCTATCATCTAAAATGGTTAGTATAAGTTTAACTGTACAAAAATGAAATCGAACGTAATGATACTTGACTGGGGATATTACTTTTACTTAGAAGTAATACTTCTTCAAATGAACAGCATTCCAACTCGTTGGTAAAATTCTACCGTCCATAGTCTCCAGCTCATAAGCGCCTTTTCCAGCAATGCCACGGACTTTGTAAGGTCCTTCCCAATTTGGATTTAGCTTTCCTGCACCAACTTCCTTTGTTGATTGGAGGACTTTTTTAAGAACAAAGTGCCCAATTTTGAAATATCTGAGGTGAGCTTTTCTGTTGTAGTATTGCTCTATAATTTGTTTTTGAGTTGCCATACGTATTAATGCAGCTTCTCTCCTTTGCTCGAGCAAATCCAGATTTGTTCTCAACTCATCATTGTTTGTTTCTTCTGTTGCTGTTGTGAATCTCGTGCTTGGTTCGCCGATTTCCACCGGTATTAAACTTCTGAACCATAAACAAGCGCGAGGATTTTCTCCCGTGTCTATTTTTGCAGTAGTTGTGTAAGCCCATAATACTGTCGGTAACTCTTCTGGCCAGTTTCCCTTGGCTTTTCCCAACCGTTTCTTTAAATTGTTGACAATGATTTTGTTTGTCGACTCGGCTTTCCCATTAGTCACGGGGTAATATGGTGATGAAGTGATTCGTTTAATTTGCCAGCTTTCGAAGGATTCTGTGATTTGTGAGCCTATGAATTGTGGGCCATTGCCACATAAGATCTCCTTTGGTATACCAAAGCGGCATATTATGTGTCGCCATATAAAGCTTTTCACTTCTTTTTTTCGCACCTGTTTAAAAGCATCTTCTTCCACCCATTTTGTGAAATAATCTGTTAATACGAGTAAGAACCATACCTTTCCTTTAGCTGGGGGAAGAGGTCCCACTATATCTATGCCCTATTTCATGAATGGCCACGGTGACACCACTGGGTGGAGTAATTCTGCTGGTCGATGCATATTGTTAGCATATCGTTGACATTTGTCGCATTTAGCTACGAAATTCTCAGCGTCTTCTTCCATTTTAGGCCAATAGTACCCTACTCTGATCAGGGTTTTGACTAAGGATCTTGCTCCTGTGTAGTTTTCACAGTGTCCTTCGTGTACTTCTTTCATCACGTACTCTGTTTGATTGGGTCCAAGTCACCTTGCTATGGGACCTCCAAACATTTTGCGGTATAAAGTATCACGAACTAAGCAGTATCGTGCAACTTTCCGGCGAAGTGCTTGAGCTTCTTTTTTATCTTCAGGCATGGTACCATTCTGCAAAAAGTTTACAATTTCGTTTCTCCAATCCCAGGTTAAATTGTTAAATGTTACCTCATTTTTGTCCTGGTCGATTGCTGAATGAAATAAGTGTATCAAAATAGCATTGTCTTTATTTTTTACGTCGGTAACTACTGCGAGGTTAGCTAATGCATCTGCTTCTACATTTTCCTCCCTGGGTATTTGCATAACCTTCCATGACTGGAATTGTCTTACTAGGTCTCGTGCCTTTTCCAGATACTGCTGCATCCGAGCCTCTCTATCAGTATAAGTCCCATGCATCTAGTTTACCACTAGTTGAGAGTCACTCTTGATCACGATATGCTCGATTGAGAGTTCTCGTGCTAGTTCAAGCCTTACAATGACAGCTTCTTACTCTGCTTCATTGTTAGTTATGGGGTAACATTTAATAGTCTGTCTTATCTTTTCACCCGTAGGTGATATTAGAACAATCCCCAAACCAGCTCCTTTTACATTAGAAGAGTCGTCGGTAAATAGGGTCCATATTCCTAGATTAGCCCCGTTGAAGATTTGCAACTCTTTTCCACTTCATGGATTATGCTAGTATTAAAATCAGCGACGAAATCAGCTAAAATTTGAGACTTTATTGCAGTCCTAGGCTGATATATTATGTTATGTACGCTTAATTCTATTGCCCACTTAGCTAATCTCCCTGATAACTCTTGTTTATGCAAAATATTTCTCAGTGGATATGAGGTTAACACAGTAATTAGGTGACACTGAAAGTACGGTCTTAACTTTCTAGCTTCCATGATTAGAGCTAAAGCTAATTTTTTAGATGAGGATATCTAGTTTCAGCATCTAATAAAGATTTTCTTACATAATAAATTGGGTATTGTTTACCTTTGTCTTTTCTTACCAATACTGCACTAACAACAATTTCGGCAATGGCAAAATATACATATAGCCTTTCCCTCTCCTTTGGTTTAGACAGCAGCGGGGGATTTTATAGATAGGCCTTCAGATCTTTGAGAGCCTGTTGCATTCTTCAGTCCATTCGAACTGATTCTGCTTTTTTAGAAATGAAAAGAATTTAAAACTCTTCTCCGAAGACTTGGAGATGAATCTTCCTAAGGCTGCAATCCTACTTGTAGTCTTTGAACTTATTTTTTGCTCGTAAGTATATCAGGTATTTCTTCAATAGCCTTAATTTGAGCAGGATTTACTTCAATACCTCTATTTGATACAAGAAAACCCAAAAACTTACCTGATTCGACGCCAAAGGCACATTTTTCTGGATTTAATTTCATGTTGTACCTGCGTAGGATTTCGAAGGTAATTGAAAGATGCTGGAAATGATCTTCTGCTTGTGTTGATTTTACTAGCATGTCATCAATGTATACTTCCAATATTTTCCCAAGATGTTCCTGTAATATCTTTGCCACTAGCCTTTGATACGTGGCTCCAGCATTTTTCATGCCAAAACGCATGACTTTCTAACAATAAGTCCCCCTCTTCATCGATCACTTGGTTCTTGAATGGTCCTTGCTTTCTTTTCTTTTGCTTGACAGGCACGAAGGATGGATCTTCATTTAGTTTATGAGTCATCACTTCTAGAGGTATACCTGTCATATCTGAATGGGACCAAGCGAAACAATCTGCGTTAGCTTGTAAATATTCAATTAACTTACCTCTTCTCGTAGGGATTAGCCTTGTGCCTATATGAACTTTTCGCTCAGGCTCCTGCTCGAACAGTGGAACAACTTCAAGCTCCCCAGTAGTTGTTTTGATATGCTCGTCCCCTTCTGGTTCATGAATGACATCAGGTCTGGAATCCATGTCCGTATGTTTTGATGTAACCTCTGTTGTGATTTGGTTCACCTTCTATTTATTATTTTCTTTCGTATTTGTTTGAGTGGTTTCCTCGTCTTTTGATTCTTTCGCTACCTCTTTTTTGTTGGTGTGTACTACTGAATTTATGTTCCTTGAGGTCTGTTGATCACCTCAAATCTGTTGAATTCTCCATTTTGAAGGGAATTTAATTACCTGATTTAAAGTAGATGGTACTGCTTCCATATCATGGATCCATGGTATCCCCATGATTACGTTGTAAGTCATATCAGTATCAATCACTTGGAATTTCGTATTTTTGATAACTCCTTCTGTATAGGTACTAAGCTCAATTTCTCCTTTTGTTATGACTGTAGAGTTGTCGAACCCAAATAAGGCGCGTGCTTTTGGAATAACACGATCCTCCATTAGCATCTTTTCCACAACTTTCAACAAAATGATATTGATTGAGCTACATGAATCAATCAACACTCTTTTCACGTTAGTGTCATGTATAAGTAGAGATATTACCAGTGCCTCATTGTGTGGAAGCAATAATCCGCTGGCATCTGTGTCATGAAATGATATATTGTCTGCTTCCACAGTTTTACGAATCCGCTTCCCGTGTGTAATTGTGAACTTGGTTGTTCTCTTGCAAATTACAACGTTCACCTCTTCTCCTCGGTGTATCACATTTACTGCTCTCTTTGGAGATGGCGGCTTTGGGGTCTCTTGCATGTTCTTCATATATTCATGTTTACCTTTTTCACTAAACAGTTCTGTTAGATAGCCTTATTTTAATAATTGTTCTACCTCACCTTGCAATAACATGCAATCTGACGTTATGTGTCCATGATCGTTATGGAGTTCGCACCAGAAGTATGGACTCCTTCTATTTGGATTAGCTCTCATTTATTTGGCCATCGAACTTTATCACCCATGTTTCTTAATATTGTAATTAACTCATAATTACTTACATTGAAGTTGTCGTCTCCAATTCTTGCGTTACCTTTATTTTGTTCATCTTGATCCTTTCAGGATCTTGATGAGGATGAGCTCGTATCTCTATTTGACGGTATGTATTCTGACCGTGTGTTTTCAACTTTGGAACGAGTTTCTCATCCTGAAGGTCCCATATATGGATTGTATCTGTTTTTACTAGTTCTCCTTTCTGGTTCGGAGCGTCTAGATTTGGTCCTGTCTACTGCTTTTGATTGAGCAATGGTATCTTCTTCTATTCGTAACTTAGTGTTGTACCTATTATAGACATCATTCCATGTTGTGGCTGGGAACTCTCAAAAGCTTTCCTTGAGTCTTCCCGTGGCTTCTGAGCTTCTATCATTTAAATTACTTGCAAATGCCATTGCTGCCCAATTGTCAGGCACTCTTGGTAGCAGCATTCTTTCTCGTTGAAACCTATCTACAAACTCACGGAGAAACTCCGTGTCTCCTTGATTTATTTTGAATATGTCTTCCATTCTTTTTTCGACTTTTTGTGCACCGGAATGTGCTTTTATAAAAGAATTTGCAACCTCAGCAAAAGAGTCAATAGAATTTTTGGGTAAAAGAGAATACCATGTTAGCGCTCCTTTGGTGAGTGTCTCTCCGAACTTCTTGACCAATACTGATTCAATTTCTTGTTTAGTCAAGTCGTTTCCTTTTACTCATGTAGTAAAAGCAGTGACATGATCACGTGGATCGGTTGTCCCATCGTACTTGGGAATATCAAGCATTTTGAATTTCTTGGGAATAGGCAAGGGTGCTACACTTGGCTTCCAAGGTTTTTGAGAATATCTATCAACGTCAATACCCTTGATGATAGGTGGTACTCCAGGAATTTACTCGATTCGATCATTTTGTTCCTTCACCTGTTTCTGCAAGGTTAGTAATAAAGATTGTAAATCTGAATTATTGGACATACCTGGTCTTGCTTGGAGAGCTCATTCGGATTGCCTCTACTTCCTGAGTTTGCTAATCCAGATTGTGGATTTTCCACTGTTGCGGTGTTGTTAGGAGGAGGCATAGGTGATACAGTTGGTAGCCCCCTCATGAAAGCTTGTAAGGCTTTATTCATATATTCACCAACCATTTGTTTTACATGGACTTGTTCTCTTATTTGTTCATTTCCATTGTGATCATTGTTTTGAGTCATAGACCTCCCTGGGGATTGATCCCTTGAACCTCGTGGGGATCCCTGAGGTGATGGAACTGGAGTTCCAGTTGTCTGTTGGTTGTTGTCATTGACATTCGACATGATTCACAAAAAGTTATTTGAGAAAAAACAAAGATTATCATATTCCCGGTAAAGGAACCAATTTCTTTAACCAAAGAATTAGATTCTCTGCCAAAGCTATTTTAAGAATTACTCGGGCTTCTGATAACCAATAAAACAAGCTAATAAATATAATCAGACTTGTAAATAGAAAGCAGCAAAGATGCGTAAAAGTAAGTGTAATTCAATAGTGGTTCCAAAGTATCCTTACAAGTTATATTTTACTCCCTTTTATAGGGAATTCTTTAATATAATGCCTACTCTTCTTAATGATTGAGCATTAATGACTAATAATGGCATTAATGTAATGTTACAATGGTTAATCGTAACTGTTGCGTGAAGATTATGTAACGTTTAGCTCATTGATTGTAGATCTTTGAACCTTTCATTTATTCGGCCTTGATTCATTCTGACCGTGTCTCTTCAACTCCTCAATTAGATTGAGGTTCCCGTATCTATTTGCTTCGTGGGTATGCTATTCCGTTCCTCTTTGTCTCGTGCCTCTTTGTAAAGTTGCGACCAGTTGTCATGTTTTCATTGCTCCACATGGATTTCCTTGTCATCTAAATTAATACACGTGTGAAGCTTATTTTTACCAATACACTAGTAAGATGGAAAAGAAATTCCATGTGATTTCTTTGATGAGATGGAACGCCCTTCCAATCCACCTTGTACACGAGGCACAACTTGGAGGGCATGTTCAATGCAAATGGGTGTGTCCCTTTGAGAGGTAATGATATAAGTTTGATGTAGTACTCTATTTTATTTAATTGAATGTTCTTGGCTAACATGATATTATGTATACAATTTGCAAATGCAAACAATTTGTTAAGCATAGGAATAGGATTGAAGGATCTATATGCGAATCCTATCCTGCAAAGGAAACTGCACATTTTTATTCTTATTATTTTGAGAGTAACATGCCATGTTCTAGGAATAGGCCCAATAGACACATTGTTGACTTTGTAAATGATCCATTATATCTAGAAATATCCATATTCAATCAACCAGGCCGATGTTCTAAGGATATTAGAAAGATATGTTTGAGTGATATGGAGTACAAGTCAGCTACAATTCATGTGTTGCTAGATTTTCCCGAAGTTGTACCATTCCTTAAGTAAGTATTGATTTATTAGTTATCAAAATGTAAAACTTATTGTGATTACATATTGATGCAACTACTAAAAATATTTGATGTGTCACAGTCACTTATGTGTCAATTTGGCCATGATGATGTATATACGAGTTTTGATGCGTGGTTCAAACAGTTTGTAAGTTTATCTGATAATGTTCTTCTAGTATATATATATATATATACTAG
>ML260545.1:6317-27132 GCA_005239495.1 Nicotiana undulata | reverse complement strand
AAAGTTCGCCAGAGTTTCCTTTGTAATTAGGCCTATCTACCTGTCAGAGAGCCCCCGAAACACTTTGTTAACCAATCTCACCCATTTTCAATTACTCCAACAACTTGCACATAATTCAGTTATCTCATTAAATCGAACACAACTCAATTACTTCAACATGCTATACATAATTCAGTTAACACCACAATTTGCATACCATTTAGCTATCACATGAATTGCACATAATTTATCTCACTTCAAGGAGTTGCAAATTACCCAAATAATCACAACATACACAAATATGGCATAACTTGAGATGTTACAAGAGTAGGCAATTAGGGGGAAATCAGGTGTTTTTGCACGAAATTTGACACAACAAATAATTGCTTAGAGATGGCAGCTCTCATGATCACTACTAGACTTGTTTAAACAAATGAGGATACTTTTCTTTCATTTCACTTTCTGCTTCCCACGTGGCTTCCTCGACTTGCTGACTTCGCCATAACACCTTAACAGAAGCAATTTCTTTGTTTCTCAATCTACAGACTTGCCTATCAAGAATAGCAACCAGAACCTCTTCATATGATAATTCTTCATTAATTTCAATGGTCTCAACTGGCACGATGACAGTTGGATCTCCAATTACCTTCTTTAGCATGGACACATGAAACACTGGATGCACTAATGACATTTCACGGGGCAATTCCAGCCCATACGCTACTTGCCCTACCCTTTGAGCAATCCGATATGGCATGACATACCTTGGGCTCAATTTCCCTTTCTTCCCAAACCGCATCACTCCTTTCATGGGAGACACCTTCAAGAATACCCAATCATTTACTTGAAACTCCAAATCTATACGACGAACATCCGCATAGGATTTCTGACGACTCTGAGCAGTTTTCATCCTCTTCTGAATGACTCTAACATTTTCCATAGCTTGATGTACAAGATCCGGTCCTAAAAATTCCACCTCACCAACCTCAAACCATCCAATCGGAGACCTATACCTCCTACCGTACAATGCTTCAAATGGGACCATCTGAATACTAGCATGGAAACTGTTATTGTAAGCAAACTCTATAAGCGGCAAGTGATCATCCCATCTACCCTTAAAATCTAAAACACAAGCCCGAAACATATCTTCAAGTGTTTGAATAGTCCGCTCCGCTTGACCGTCCGTCTGTGGGTGGAAAGTTATGTTGAGATTTACCTGAGTACCCAATCCTTGCTAAAATGTTCTCCAAAAGTTAGGTGTGAACTGGGCTCCTCGATCCGAGATAATAGAAACTAGAGTGCCATGGAGTCTGACTATTTCTTTGATATACAACTGAGCGCACTGTTCTGCAGTATCGGTGGACTTGACTGGCAAGAAATGCGCCGACGTTGTGAGTCGATCCACTATTACCCAAATTGAGTCAAACTTGCGCTGAGTGCGGGGTAACCCTACCACAAAGTCCATATTGATCATTTCCCATTTCCATATCAGTATTTCCATAAGCTTCGCCAACCCACCGAGCCTCTGATGCTTGTCCTTCACTTGTTGACAATTCGGACACCTAGCCACAAAGTCCGTCACACCTCTCTTCATACCATTCCACCAATAAATCTCCTTGAGATCGCGATACATTTTCGTAGAACCTGGGTGAAGAGAATACCTGGAATTATAAGCCTCTGCCATTACCCTCTCCCAAAGATTATCCACATCCGGAACACATAATCTTCCTTGACACCGTCATCATTGCCGAGTGAAAATGCTGAAGTCTTGTGATTCGGAATTGCCTCTCTCAACTGTACCAATGCTGGATCTTTGAATTGCTTTTTCTTGACTTCCTTGACAAGGGAAGATTCCGCTCCATTACGCACAACGACGTTCCCCTCATCTAAGGCCGAAAAACAGATCCAGAGACTGGCCAACTGATAAACCTCCAGAGCCAAAGGCCTCTGATCGGCCTCCAAATGTGCCAATCTACCCATGGATTTCCTACTAAGATCGTCGGCTACCACATTCGCCTTCCCTAGATGGTACAAAATATTCATATCATAATCCTTAAGCAATTCTAACCACCTCCGCTGCCTTAAGTTCAACTCCTTCTGCTTGAATAAATATTGAAGACTCTTGTTGTCTTTGAACACGTCCACATGGACCCCATAAAGATAATGCCGCCAGATTTTCAATGCAAACACACTCGATGCGAGCTCCAAATCATGCGTCGGAAAATTTTTCTCGTGATTCTTGAGCTGCCTTGAAGCATACGCTATAACTTTACCACATTGCATCAACACACACCCCAAACCAACTCTTGAAGCGTCACAATAAACCACGAATCCCTCTGAACCTTCTGGTAAAGTCAACACTGGCACCGAAGTCAATCTCGACTTCAATTCCTGGAAGCTCTTTTCATAAGCATCGGACCACTGAAATTTAACTGCTTTCTGCGTCAGCTTAGTCAATGGGGAGGCGAGGGTAGAGAATCCCTCCACGAACCTCCGATAATACCCAGCTAGACCCAAGAAACTGTGAATCTCTGTCGGGGTCGTTGGTCTAGGCCAATCCTCTACCGCTGCAATCTTTTGGGGATCAACCTGAATCCCTTCCTTGGAAACAACATGGCCCAAAAAGGTGACTTATTCTAGCTAAAACTCACATTTTGAAAACTTTACATACAACTGGTGCTGATGAAGAGTCTGCAGAACTGCCCTGAGGTAATTATCATGATCTTCTTGACTTCACGAATAAACAAGAATATCATCAATGAAGACTATCACGAAGGAGTCAAG
The DNA here is from genome assembly GCA_005239495.1 of Nicotiana undulata. Lineage (NCBI taxonomy): Eukaryota > Viridiplantae > Streptophyta > Magnoliopsida > Solanales > Solanaceae > Nicotiana > Nicotiana undulata. The sequence goes on along the minus strand of ML260545.1, from coordinate 24,372 downwards.
AAACGGTTTGAAAACCTGATTCATAAGATCCATAAAAGCTGTTGGGGCGTTGGTTAGCCCAAAAGACATTACCAGAAATTCAAAGTGCCCATGGATATTTGTTTTTGATGGTGACCTTGTTGAGCTGCCGATAATCAATACACATCCGAAGCGATCCATCCTTCTTTCTGACAAAAAGAACCGGTGCGCCCCAAGGCGACACACTTGGCGGAATGAAACCCTTTTCTAATAGATCTTTCAATTGTTCTTTTAACTCTCTCAATTCTGTTGGTGACATTCTGTAAGGTGGAATAGATATTGGTTGCGTATCTGGAAATACATCAATCCCGAAATCGATCTCTCTATCTAGTGGAATTCCAGGAAACTCATCTGGAAATACTTCAAGAAATTCATTCATAACCGGCACGGATTCGGGAGCACGCACCTCTGAAGTGGTGTCTGCAACCCGGACCAAATGATAGATGCACCCCTTCCTGATCATCTTGGAGGCCTTAAATTAGGATATAAACTTACCCCTCGGCACAACATCATTCCCTTTCCCTTCAATAACTGGTTCATTAGGAAACTCGAGCCTCATAATTCTGGTTCGACAGTAGAGTTTAGCAAAGCACGAGTAGAGTCAATCCATCCCCATGATAACATCAAAATATACCATTTCTAACTCAATAAGATCGTCCATGGTATCTCGACCACACACCGTGACAACACAATTCCTATATACTCGCGCGGCCATAATAGAATCACCAACCGGAGTCGACACTGAGAATGGCTCATGAAGCTGTTCGGGTTTTATCCCAAAACTTGAAATAATAAATGGAGTAACATATGACAATGAAGATCCGGGATCAATAAGAGCATCATCATGCGTTTGAAAATCCAGAATACCTGTGACAACATCTGGAGAAGCCTCCGCGCTCTGGCGACCACTCAAAGCATAGAATCGACTGGGTCCCCCTTGACCCCGTTCTCTACCCCTAGTTGCACCGCCCTGCTGGATCTGGAGGGCGTGCTGAAGATGTAGCGGACGAAGAACTGGACGGCTGAGCAGTACCCCTACTTTTGCCTTGACTGGGCGCACGACAATTTCACTGAACATGGCCCCTCACTCCGCATCTATAGCATACCGGGATATCCAGGTAACATGGCTCATAATGGAAACTCCCACACTTAGGGCATGGGGCCCTCCACTACTGCTGGAGCCTCCCACCAGAGTGACCTGACTAATGGAACGTCCTGCAATCTGAACCGGGCCCGAAGCGACCTCCCTGCTGATAATTGTGCCCTGATGGCGGTGCGCTGGCTGAGGACTGAGCATAGGACTGAGATGGTCCTGGCGACCCTCTCCCAAGGTCTGATCTCACACCTCCAACTGAACTCAGAGCGTTGCCCGCTGACCGGGCCCTACTACTACTCTCCCTCTCCATTATTATCTTTAATTTCCGGGCCTCCATAGCTTGGGCGAATCCCACAATCTTACCATAGTTCATATATGAGTGCAAAGCAGCTGTAGCAGCCTCATTGACAACCAAGGGACTAAGGCACTGAACAAACCGACGAACTCTGGCCTCCATAGTCGGCATCATGTGGGTAGCATACTTGGACAAGCGCACAAACTCCATATGGCACTCCCACACCCTCATATTGCCCTGCTTAAGGACCTCAAACTCTGCAGCACGGGTTGCCCTAGTCTCGGCAGGCAAGAAATGATCCATAAAAGCATCCACAAACTCATCCCACCTCGCTGGAGGGCTCCCCTCTCCACGGGAACTCTCCCACATCTCAAACCATGAATATGCTTCTCCCTTTAGACGATAGGAAGATAACTCAACTCCCTCTGTCTCAGTAGCCCTCATAACCCGGAGAGTCTTGTACATTTCATCTATAAAATCCTGAGGATCGGCCTCTAGGTCGGTGCCTGTGAACTCTGGAGGGGCTAACCGCAGAAACTGGTTGACTCTGGAACCCGAAGAATCCCCTTGCTCGCTAGGGGAAGCAGGGGCAGCATGTGATCTTTGGGTCTGAGAGGCCACTAGCTGAGTCAACATCTTAATAGCTCCCCTGAGGTCCCCATCAGAAATACCGGGACCAGAAGCTGGGACTGAGGAAGTATCAGGAACATCAGATGGAGGGACTGTGGCACCCTCTACCGGAGCAGGAATTGGAATAGATTGGCCTAGAATGGAAGGGTCAGGCAGATTCAGGGTCTGGGAATCATTCTCACCCGCACCGTCAGATAAGGAATTTATGGCCACACTTGGGGTGGCATTGGCCTCTAGGCCGAATCAAGCTCTCTTCTTGGGTGTCATTTACTGAAAATTAGGACAATGCACGAGTTAGATAAAGATATTCTCACCTTCCACTTCATCGCACGATACAGAGTAACAATGAAAGGGTTTTTTCCTAAAAGTCCATGCAGCCCCCTAATTATAGATGTGGTCGACAACACACCGATAAGAAGGGATCTACTAGACACGGTTCCGAGACATCCTAGGACACTTTTAAAACCTTAGGCTCTGATACCAAGTTTGTCACGCCCCAAAACCGAGGGACGAGACCGACGCCTAACCGGATGAACCCAGTCAAGCGGACCTGGATTGCCTTTTCTACCCAACGCATTACCCCTTGTTCATAATACACATTGTTCCATATGAAATAGCCAACTTAGATTCAACGTACGATTTACAACATAAATTCATTTTCCTCTTTTAACTTTCAACAATAGATAATCAGAAACATACAAGTTACATACAACATTTCCGATGTGATCCCCGATTACGAGTGAGTACAACTACCGCCCAAAATATACATATATGTACAACCCACACAGTGTCTACGGAGCCTCTAAGAGTACTAGGAGTTTTACATAACTTGCCGGCAACAAGGCCCCGGCTATACCTTTTACAACATAAGAAAAAGGGAATGATATAGTCCACACACGACCCCGAGAGGAGATGGGGCTCAGCAGAACTGCTGAAACGATGAGGAAGAGGCACCACTTACGGCGGGTTGAGCTATCTGCTATGGAACCACCTACATCCATATAAACGATATAGCGCCCCCAGCAAGGACGTCAGTACCGTGGAATAGTACTAGTATGTATGAACAAGCTATACTCTAAGTAAAATCAAACAATACACAGATAAGAGATAGTTAATGGAACCAACAAATAGTGCACAGAAACAGAAACAACCACAATTAAGAGTTTCACAAATTCTTATTTAAACATAATCACATTCCACCCTTATTCCTTCTCATCAATCCACCCTTATTACTTCTTGTTGCGGCGTGCAACCCGATCCCACCGGACAATCACATTTCAGCCTTATTACATTATGTTGCGGCGTGCAAACCGATCCCACCGTACAATTCACATTCCACCCTTATTTCTTCTCACATCAACCTTATTTCTTCTATTTCGGCGCGCAACCCGATCCCACTGTACAATCACATTTCATAGCAACAATAACAGCCCACAATTCAATCATAAGGATTCATATCATCTAGAGTACAATTTCATAATAATCAAAAAATCATGTATTCACAATAGTCTTTATCAACCATTAATTCAATCACAAAGATTTTCATCAACAAGAATATAAATTAATTACATCCCACAATCCGTATGAAATCAAGCCACAATAAACCTTGCCAGACATAGAGTCATATACAATATTTCCATGGTCATTTAGTTCAATTAAACCAATCCATAACTCATTTTCATCACTTGTTACATAGCCCTTAGCACTTAGATACATTCACACATTTGGGTTCGTTACCATTCTTTCATACCAACATATTCAAGCATTTAACGAACATTGCACATGATAGAGTAATCACAAAGAAATCACCTTTCACAATTTCACTTAACATGGTAATCGTCTAAGAAAATCAGAAAAATGAAATCTTAAACCTCAACATAGCCAGACAATCAATTCACATATACTCAGCAAGAAACTCATATTGAATGCTCGGACACCAACAAGGTGACTCTACGAAGATTAAAGTTAGCTATACATACCTCGAGTCGAAATCCCCGTTTAATATCTATCACAATTAACCGAACCGTCTAGCACAATCAATGTAGTCCACAATGTGACATATTTCACTTAGAATTAGGAATCTTGAATTCATTTGAGCATTTTATCAAACACCATATGGTTCCTTTGAATAACTAAACCCTTTTTAGTGAAAGATTACTTTAACTAGCTTCCCTTTACTAGGTCATGGAAGATTATTTACATGCATGCAAGGTCTCAACTTTCATTCACAAGAACCAACCTATATGTGTTTAATTCTAACTAAAATCTGAGACTTAAAGGAAATTAGGTGGGGACTTACCTCTTAGAGTGAAGAAGATGACAACTACTCGATAATTTCGGGGCCTGAGTGATATTTGAAAAATCGATTTGGGGAGGATGAGGACTTCTCTCTTTTGAACCCACTCTCACGTCTCTCTATTTTGTCTAGATGCATGATAAAAATTAAGGGGAGGGGTGTTTTATTAAATTGGGGGGGTCGAGTGCAAAAATTAGAAATTAAAGAGCCCCGAAGCAGGAATGCGGTCAGGAAAGCGATCGCATTCCTTCTATGCGCTCGGCATTCCCGTCGCATTGTTGGCCCTAAAATAGGCCAAAAATAAAACTGGACTTCCTAGTTATGCGACCATTATGAGGTCCGTATACACGTTATTCAATCACATAGTACGTCGTATAACCTCCCCCGCAAAAATGGAGATGCACGTATGCGACAGCTATGCGGTCCATATTTCCAAAATGGGATCGCAACTTGGGTCGCATAGCTGTCCTCAAATTAGACAAAAGGTTGTCCATCCGTTATCCGATTGCATAGTGCGTCGCATAACAGCGCAATTATGGAAAATTTCGTGTTTTAAGAATTTCTACAGTTATAACAACACGGGGCCTATTCGGGCATTATTTTTGACATGAAATTTTACGGGTCTTTACAGCATGCCGCATGACAGGGATATTGACTTCGGTATTGATTTGTTGTCGGGCACTCCGTCCATTTCTATTCCACCGTATCGTATGGCACTGGCAGAGTCGAAGAAGTTGAAAGAAAGACTTCAGGAACTCCTTGATAAGGGGTTTATTCAGCCTAGTGTGTCACCTTGGGCTGCACCGGTTCTATTTGTGAAGAAGAAGGATGGTTCCATGAGGATGTGTATTGATTACATGCAGTTAAACAAGTTCAAAGTCAACAACAAGTATCCTTTGCCTTGTATTGATGATCTATTTGACCAGCTTCAGGGAGCTAGGGTGTTCTCCAAGATTGATTTGAGGTCTGGTTATCACTAACTGAATATTTGGGATTCGGATATTCTTAAGAAAGCTTTCAGGACCTAATATGACCATTATGAGTTCTTGGTGATGTCTTTTGGGTTGACCAATGCCCCAACAATGTTCATGCATTTGATGAACAGTGTATTCCATCCCTATTTGGACTCGTTCATTATTGTGTTCATTGATGACATCTTGGTGTACTTTCAAATCCAGGAGGGGCATGTTCAACACTTGAGGATTGTATTACAGAGATTGAAGGAGGAGAAGCTTTATGCAAAGTTCTCCAAGTGTGAGTTTTGGCTTGGTTCAGTAGAATTCTTTGCACACATGGTGTCCAATGAGGGTATTCAAGTGGATCCAAAGAAGATAGAGGCGGTGCAGAGTTGGCCTAGACCGTCCTCAGCCATGGAGATTAGGATCTTTCTTGGTTTAGTGGGCTATTACCATCGCTTTGTGGAGGGATTTTCATCTATTGCATCCCCCTTGACCAAATTGACCCAAAAGGGTGCTCCATTCAGGTGGTCGGATGAGTGCGAGGAGAGCTTTCAGAAGCTCAAGACTGCTTTGATCACAACTCAAGTGTTAGTTCTGTCATCAGCTTCAGGTTCTTATACCGTGTATTATGATGCCTCGAGGATAGGTATCGGATGTGTTCTGATGCAAGAGGGTAGGGTGATTGCCTATGCCTCACGCCAGTTGAAGACTCATGAGAAGAACTATCATGTCTATGATCTTGAGTTAGTATCCATTGTTCACGCCTTGAAGATTTGGCGGCATTATTTGTATGGATTTCATTGTGAGATCTATATTGTTCACCGGAGTTTGCAGCACTTGTTCAAGCAGAAGGATCTTAATTTGCATCAGCGGATATGGTTAGAGCTTCTTAAGGACTATGATATTACTATTTTATACCATCCGGGGAAGTCCAATGTGGTGACCAATGCTTTGAGTAGCCGGGCGGAGAGTTTGAGGAGTTTAGCAAATCTCCCAGTTGCAAGGAGACCCTTGGCATTGGATGTTCAGGCCTTAGCGGGACAGCTTGTTTGATTGGATATTTTGGAGCCGAGCAGGGTATTTTCTTGTGTGGTCTCTGGGTCTTCTCTTTATGACCGTATCAAGGAGCGTCAGTATGATCACCCCCACCTGCTCCTTCTTCAAGACAAGGTTCAGCGAGGTGTTGCTAGGGATGTGACCATTGGTGATGATGATGTGTTGAGGATGCAGGGCCGAATTTGTGTGCCTAATGTAGATGGGATCCAGGAGTTGATTCTTGAGAAGGCCCACAGCTCGTGGTATTCCATCCATCCAGGTGTCACGAAGATGTACTAGGATTTGAGACAACACTATTGGTGGAGGCGGATGAAGAAGGATATAGTTGGGTTTGTGGCTCGGTGTCTCAACTATCAGTAGGTTAAGCATAAGCATCAGAGACCGGGTGGTTTGTTTCATAGGTTAGAGATCCTAGAGTGGAAGTGGGAGCGGATCACCATGGATTTCATAGTTGGACTCCCACGGACTTCGAAGAAGTTTGATGCTATTTGGGTTATTGTGGGTTGAGCACAGCTTTTCACCCTCACACGGACGGACAGTTCGAGCGCACTATTCAGATATTGGAGGTTATGTTGCGCGCTTGTGTTAATTACTTTAGGGGTTCATGGGACCATTTCTCGCCGCTCGCGGAGTTTGCACATTACAATAGTTATCAGTCAAGTATCATAGATGGCTCCGCATGAGGCTTTGTATGGGTGGAGGTGTAGATCTCGGGTAGGATGGTTTGAGTCGGGTGAGGCTAGGATTGGTTAAGGTGAAATTTATTCAGGAGCGGCTTTGCACGGCGCAGTCTAGGTAGAAGAGTTATGCGGACAGGAAGGTCCATGATGTATCTTTCATGGTTGAAGAGAAGGTTTGTCTGAAGTTATCACCCATGAAGGGTATTATGAGGTTTGGTAAGAGGAGAAGTTTAGCCCCCGGTTTATTGGGGTGATATGACTTATGATGTAGAGTCGGTGGCCATTTTGGATCGATCGATTCGTAAGTTGAGGTCAAAGGACATAGCTTCGGTGAAGGTGCAGTGGAGAGGTCATCTTGTGGAGGATGCCACTTGGGAGACCAAGTGGGAGATGTGGAGCATATATCCACACCTATTTGAGACTCCAGGTATGTTTCTAGACATGTTCGAGGACGAACGTTTGTTTAAGAGAGAGAGGATGTTACAACCCGGCCGGTCGTTTCGAGATTTATAGCCCAGTTTCCCCCATTTCTTCTTCTTTTGTGATTTACAGATGTATTTTATCATACTAGTTTGGTTGGTTGGTTCGGGTCCGGAGTGGTTTCGGAGTGAAGCACTTAGTCTCTAAATTAGAAGCTTAAGTTGGAAAAGTCAATCGGATGTTGACTTATGTGTAACCATCTTGGATTTGAATTGTGATGGTTTCATTAGCTCCATTTGGTGATTTTGGACTTAGGAGAGCATCCGGAATATGATTTGGAGGTCCGTAATGGAATTAGTCTTGAATTGGCGAAAATTGGAAATTTGGCGATTTTGGTCGGCAGTGGAAAATTTGATATCGGGGTAGGAATGAATTTCCAGAAGTTGGAGTAGGTTCGTGGTTTCATTTTTTAAGTATGTGTAATATTTGAGGTCATACGGGCCTGGTTTGGCAGGTTTCGGCGTCGTTTGCGGAATTTGGAAGTTTAGAAGTTCTTAGGCTTGAATCCGAGGGTAATTTGGTGTTCTGGTGTTGTTTTGGGTGATTCGATGGTTTGACTAAGTTCGTATGTTGAGATATGACTTGTTGGTATGTTTTGTTGAGGTCCCGAGGGACTCAGGGTGATTCCGTATGGCTAACGAGAGGTTTGGAATTTGGGAATGCAGCTGAACTGCTGGTGGTGGTGTTTTTTCGCACCTGCAGAGGGGGAGCCGCAGGTGCGCTTGGGGAGCCGCAGATGTGGACATAGAGGACCTGGGTTGAAACCACAGGTGCGAGAAGGTGGTCGCATCTGCGGGCCCGCAGGTGCGTGACAGTGGAGCGCAGGTGCGGATTCACTAGGCAGAAGGTATAAAAAGGGGATATCGTGATATTTGCTCATTTTCACCATTTTCAATTAAGCTTTTGGAGCTTTTGGAGTGATATTTGAAGGGGATTCAAGGATTTTTCAATGCGGTAAGTTTCTAGAGCCCTATTATTATTATCTATGGTGTTTTCCCGTTGATGTTTCCCACTAATTAGTAAGATTTTTTAAGTGAAATAAGGGGCTAGGGCTTGGGATTTTGGAGAGTGTAATTTAGGGATTTGAGGGACCAAATGAAGTCGGATTTTGATGAATTTAGTATGGGTAGACTCGTGAGTGAATGGGCTTTCGGATTTTGTGACTTTTGTCGGATTTCAAGACGTGGAGCTAGGGGCCGGGTTTGAGTGAATTTCGGTATTTGGCCTATAATTTGGTATTATCCATGTGGGATTTATTCCTTTAGCTCATATTGACCGTATTTTATTGCTTGTAGCAAGATTCGGGTCATTTGGAGGCCGGTTTTGGAGGAAAGGGCATTCCGGAGTAGGATTTCTACGTTGTTGCGGTAAGTAACAGTTTTAAGTCTGGTTCTAAGGGTATGAAACCCGGAGTTTGGTATAATGTGACTATTTGGAGGTGGCACCCATGCTAGGTGACGGGCGTGTGGGTGTACGCCGTGAGGGATTGAGACTTGGTCCGTCCGTGGAGACTGTGAAGTCTAATAGCCTTTATTTGTGTTTATATGCATTTCTGTCAGCTAGAACTTGACTGTCTTTCATGTTAGAAATCATGCTTAGGCTATGTACCCGTTCATGGTAGTTATACTCAGTCATAGTGATTCTCGTACATGTTTACCTCAGTCTCTGTTATCTCCTTGTTGATACATTGTAATACTTTGATTTGGGTTGTTTTCCCCTTTCTTTATTGAGAGTTGTGAGACTAGAGAAGTTCATGATTGAGTGAGGCCGAGGGCCTGTTTGTGAGGTACTGTACCTTAGCACGTGAGTTGTCAGTGCTGATTATGATGTGATACGGTGGCACGTGAGTTGTCCTTGCGGGCCTTGATATGATATTATAGCACGCGAGTTGTCCGTGTAGTATGTGAGTTGTTCGTGCAGATTATAGTGCTTGGGTTATAGGAACCCTCCGGAGTATGAACACCCCTAGTTAGCGCAGGTATCTATTGAGTGTCTGCATTGAGGGCTGAGAGTTGAGTGTCGAGTTATTGAGGGTTTGAGTGACAGTACCTGTGAGGTTTCGTCATTTCACTTTGTTGCTGCATTTAGCTGATATTTATCTTGCTGGAATTGGTAATTATGCAATTGATCTTTTACTCATGTTTACTCTTAACTGTGAACATTATCAACTAAATTATTTTGCATAGATCATCATTACTTCTCAATTCCTTATTTATTGTTATTACTTACTGAGTCGGTTGTACTCATAATACACCCTGCACTACATGTACAGGTCCATGTGTGTCTCAGTACGTAGACCGTTGAGTCCAGGCATGTTTGAGTTTCGAAGGCTGCAAGGTAGCGCCAGTGTCTGCAGGGCCTTGTTATTTCATCTACATTTCTTTCTTTCTTTTTTTACTGATACTTAGACATTGGCTGTAATAGTTAAATACTTAGACGCTCATTACTTGGTGACACCCCGATGTTTGGGGCTCGTTTTCCGCACTTTGCTTCAAATTTGAGTTTAACTTTGATTTCACAAAGAAAACTTTCTGATATAGAAAGCTTTACTTTACTTTTATATTTAATTTGGAAGTAATTTTGGGAAGGTCGGATTTCCTAGTACCACGAATAGGCGTCATCACGACATATTAGGTTTTGGGTCGTGACATAAGCTCTTCTTTATTGTCACCAAACATCCTTGTAATGGAAAGGGAGGTAGGGAGATTCTCTTGACTTGTCCATTTGAGCTTCTTATAATCATTGTACCCTTTAGCAGGTACACCTAATATCTCTCCCAAGTTTTTATCATCAAAACTCAGTTTCACCACCTTTACCACACTGGTGACCCTTCCATTTTTTATCTCACAATTTTCCATGAACTATACAATTTCAGTTCTGGCAAACTTTCCATCCATCTAAAGGACCATGTCCTTCCAGCCCTGCAATTGTAACTTCTCCATCAACATCAACTTACCTTCCTCCTCCAAGTCCCTGAGGAGTCTACCTTTCAAGATGGTTTCCTTCCCAAACTTAACCATCTTGTCCTTCTCAACATCAGATTCTTCTTCTTCTTCTCAACTCCATTCTTCTTCCTCCACTATTTTTACTTTTATAGATTTCAATGTAGACCTGGTTCTTTTGGCCAAGGTAGAGGGCTCTGCAGACTTGCTTTTGAAATACGTTTTTGTGGAAGTCTTGGCTTTCTTTTCCTTTGGAGTCACAACCTCCATTTCTTCTGCCCCCTCTTCATCTCGAAGGACCAGGTCCATCTCATCAATCTCAACTGCCTCAACATGCTCAACCACCTTCATCTTTCCCTTAGCGGCACCTTTTCTCTTGCTTTCTTCTAAGGCTTTTTCTAATTCAACCTCACTCTGCTTCTTCTGACTCCTTGTAGCTCTTCTTCTTATAGGAAGAGTCTTAACAGGGATAGAAGAGGCAGCCTTTCTCTTATTGTTTTCCCTAGCAGTGCCATGGACTTTGACTCCTGAACTCCCTTTCCTTTTGGGATTGTAACTATCAGTCACCTTTTTCAGTAGATCTGCGAGGGTTTCCTACTCAAATTGAACAGGTTCTTGAATATCATTCTCTAGTCGAACCAACCCCTCAGCAGCTTCTCCAGACCCGCTTTCCCTTTTTTCTTTTATACTTTCTTCTTCTCCGGCAGATTTTTCACTCCACACTACCATTGCTCGTGTTTCTTCAGTTACACTAGCAGGAGCGGGTGAACCTTCAGACATTCCTTTCTCATACCCCTCACAACACCTTTAACATCCTCACTCTCTTTTTTTTTCTCTTTTTATCTTTACCACCTATTCTCCCAGACTCAGTAGGCTCAACCCCAACCACAGTTCCCACCAGAATGAACCTATTCTCCAAATTTGCTGCAACCTCAGAGATGATTTTAGTAGTAATATTTGGGCCAAAACGTTACCTGCTCTATTTCAGAAGAATTAGTTTCTTCCCCCTCAGTAGCAGATTTGAATGATTCTTTAGATTTTTGGGTTTTTTCCTCTCGACTTGCTTTCAATTTTTCATTAATTTTCTTGATTTGTTCTCCTTCAGCAACAACCTTGCGAGCAAGCATCTTGACTCTACTTTTATTAGAGGTTGGCATGGTTGAAGGTGTGATAGATGGTGTGCGTATGATCCTTGGGTGGTTCTGACGGATTCTCAGAAGGATTTTCCATTTCTATGTTTGGGTATGAGAGAAAGATGAGATTGTGTGTATTAGGAAGATGAGAGAATATGGAGAGAATTTTGACGGCTTGAAAATTAAGAAGTGAAGAAAAAACTAAGGCCTAATCAGTTTAAAGAAGAGGTGTTTAATTGGGCAACGTCAGCGTTTTCAGAAGTCTAATTAAACTGGAAGTCAGTTTGAAAAGATGTTGAGAAGTATCCCTAAAATCTAGGCACTTAATGCGGTTTTGGACTCTGTTTGAATGAAAACGGTTCATTTCATAACTAATAAGTTCAAAAGAGTTTGGATTAAATGGTACTCTTCTCTTAATCATGATCCAAATATAATTATTCCAAAATATGTAGAGTGGAGAATACGTACCTAGTAATCTTGATGAACCAGGTTCTTCATTGATAAATCTCTTGGGTAAGTCTGAATTTTCCAAGAAAATAGAGATAATATCATTAGATATTAACAAATTATTTTAGCACATGGCACAAGAGTATACTGATAAAAGTATGAGACAGAGAAAAATCTTATCTAATTATATACAAAAATTCACAATTTTCTAACCAATTTTTTAGTTATAACCGGTTCTTTTTAGGTGATATTAATAATCCCTAATTCTAACATGTCCCTTTCAAAGTGAATTCTACTTAGAGATTTTGTGAAGATGTCGGTTATTTGCTTGTCAGTAGCACAAAATTCCACAGTGATCAAACCTTTCTCATAGTTGTCCCTCAAATAATGATGCTTAACATCTATGTGCTTAGCTCTCTTGTGATAAACCGTGTGTAGTTTTATCACAACATATGGGTATACAACCTACATCAATTCCAAAATCCATTAATTGCTATTTGATCCACAACAATTGAGCTATGAGGCAGCAGCAACATACTCAGCTTCAACAATAGATAAAGGCATAGAATTTTGCTTTTGGTGGCTCAAGACACAAGACATGAGCCAAGAAAGTGTGCCATACCTGAGGTTCTCTTTCTATCCATCAGAAAACCTACATAATCAGCATCAACATATCCCACTAAGTTGAAATTACTACCTTTTGGATAACAGAGACAAAGGTCAGTGGTACCTTTTAGGTATCTCAAGATCCTCTTGACGGCGGTCAAGTAAGACTCCTTTGGATGTGCCTGAAATCTAGCACAAATGCCTATATTGAAAAAAATGTCAGGTCTGCTAGCAGTGAGATAGAAAAAAGAGCCAATCTTTCCCCTATACAACCTCTGATCAACAGAAGAACCAGGTTCATCTACATCTAATTTTTTGTCTGTTGCAATAGGAGTGTCAATTTCTTTGGACTATTCCATTTTGAACATTTTAAGAAACTCTTTTACATACTTTTGCTGATGGATCATAGTTCCATTTGAATTTTTTTTAATTTGTAAGACTAAAAAGAAATTAAGCTCACCCATCATACTCATATCAAATTCACTCCCCATTAGTTTAGCAAATTCTTACTTAACTTATCAGTAATTGCTCCAAAGATTATATCATCAACATATATCTAAACTACCAAGAGATCTTTACCTTTTTCTTTCATGAATAAATTATTGTCAATTTTACCTCTCTTGTAGCCATGCTCAAGCAAAAATTTTGATACTCTTTCATACAATGATCTTGGAGCCTGCTTGAGCCCATAAAGTGTCTTGTCAAGCTTGTACACATTCCTTGCTTTCGAAGCCCGGAGGTTGCTTGACAAACTTCTTCCTTTAGATAGTCATTGAGGAAGGCACTCCTGAAATCCATCTGATGGAGAGTGAATTCCATGTAAGCATCAACGGCTATGGGGAGTCTAATTACTTCCAACCTTGCAACTTAAGCAAAGGTCTCATCATAGTCTATGCCCTCAAGTGACTATATCCTTGAACCACCAATCTTGACTTGTCCCTTGTAACTATTCAATCTTCATCAAGTTTGTTTCTGAAGACCCATTTTGTGCCAGTTACTGATCTATTCTTAGGTCTTGGTACCAGATGCCAAACTTGACTTCTCTTAAATTGGTTCAGTTCATCTTGAATTGCATTCATCTAATCTGCATCTTGCAAAGCCTCAGCAACATTTTTAGGTTCAATAAGAGATAAAAAGGCATCAAAATCATACTGATTCTTCAAAAAAGATCTTGTTTTGATTCTAGAGGTTGGATTAGTAATTATGTTCTTAATGGGATGAGAACTTTGGTACTTTTAAGGTTTCACAACCAGCTGGTTTCCCCTAGATAATCCTTCAATTTTTTGTTGCTGAGGAACATGTTCATGGATAGGTTCCCTCAAGGTTTGAGCATCAATTCCTCTTTGTACAGTTCCCCCTATCAGGTTGATCTGGGTGGAAGAACCGGTTCCATCACATGTTCCTTCCTTTGGTGCAGCTTCAATCTGGGTTGTGGTTTCATATGAGTTTCTTACCAACCCAATTGCTTCATCTTCATGTTCCTGCCTCTCAGAAAGAATGTTAGTTTCATCAAAAATCATATGTACACTTTCTTCTACACACATAGTTCTTTTGTTATAAATCTTATAAGCTTTACTTATGTGAAGAATATCCCCAGAATACTCCCTCATCACTTCTGGGATCAAACTTACCTAGGGAGTCTTTACCATTATTGTACACAAAGCACTTGCATCCAAATGCCCTATGATGAGATATATTTGGCTTTCTCCCTTGAAGTAACTCATAGGTAGTCTTCTCAACAAGAGTTCTAGTCATGCACCTATTTATGATGTAACATGTTGTGTTCACGGCTTATTCCCAGAAACTATGGGGCGGTTTACTAGAAAGAAGCATAGTCCTAGCCATTTCTTCTAATGTCCTATTCTTTCTTTCAACTACTCCATTTTGTTGTGGAGTCCTAGGAGAAGAAAATTATGATTTATGCTATGCTCATCACAAAATTCAGCTAATTTAGCATTTTCAAATTTACTACCATGATCAGACCTAATTGATGCACGTTGATTACCTAGTTGTTTATGAGGTTTTCTAACTAAAGAAGTGAACATGTCAAATGCTTCATCCTTAGATATTAGAAATAGTGTCCAAGTAAACATAGAGTAATCATCAACAAGCACCATAACATATCTCTTACCACCTCCGCACAATGTTCTCATTGGTCCACAAAGATCCATATGGACCAGTTCCATCATTCTAGTGGTGCTTAACCTTTTCTTGCTTTTGAAAGATGATCTTACATGCTTCCCTCTTAAACAAGCCACACAAACTTTATCTTTCTTGAACTTAATGTTAGGCAGTCCTATCACCAAGTCCTTGGAGACTAGTTTGTTGAGTTGACTTAGACTGGCATATCCAAGTCTTTTGTGCCAAATGAGGGGATCATTATCATACTCAGTTAAACTAGTTAGTTCATTATCTGAGAATTTGGAAATATCCACAATATATATGGTGTTCACTCTTTTTCCCTACAAATCTATCTTGTCAGTGATAAGATTAATCACAAAGCATTTCGTAGAGGTGAATACAACCATGTTACCTCTATCACACAATTGTGATACACTTATTAGACTGTACTTCAGTCCATCAATCAAGTAGACATTCTCAATAGAGTAAGAGTCAGTATTACCTACCTTGCCTACCCCAATTATCTCACCTTTCTTCCCATTTCCGAAGGATCCTTTAAGGTCCTCAAGTGAAAGGAACTGGTTCTTGCTTCCTGTCATATGCTTTGAGCAGCCACTATCCATGTACCCTGTTTGTCTTCTCTCCTTCACTTGGACCTGCAAAAGGAAATCAAAGGTTAGTCTTAGGAACTAGGCAAAAGGATGAATCAAATTATTTTTATCGCAACTTGGTAACCTATTCGTCCCTTCAACAAATTCTTTATTCTTTTGATTTTCCTTTTCTTTTGCAGTGCATTCACTTTTATAGTGACTTGTTTTATCACAGTGTGCGCAAATCTTGTTCTCAAGAAGTGTGATGGACTTGCTTTTGGGATTCCACTTAGGTCCAGAGTTTTCAAAGCCAAGTCATCTTCTGTTGCTACTATGATGTTCTTGTAGCCATGAAAGTGAATCAAAGGACCTGTTCCATTTACAAGTTCTGTCTAGCTCATGCTTGACCTTCTTTAGATCCTCATTTAGGCTTATTATGTGCTCATCTCTTTTTTACAACTCATCTTTCATTTTTCCTATATTTTCCTCTAAAGTGAGTTATGTGTGATCAACTGCCTTTTTACCTGTTCCTAATTTCAATTTTAGATTTTCAAATCTAAGTTCGGGACAGTTGTATCAAGTTCATGAACCTGGTTCTTCAACATAGCATTTTCACTTTTAGTTTCACTAGCCCTAAGTTCCAGGTTTTTGCATTTAGATTTTAAAACGACACACTATTTTGACAACTCCTTTTCATTATTTACATCTTAAGACTCATCAATTAGCTCTAAGAGAAACTCATATAATCTTTCCTTAACAAAAATTTAATCTTGTCTTTGAGATAAGAAACGCTTACCTTTGCTTCTTCATCAGATTCTCCAATAGTCATAAGTGCTCGTTCATCATCATCATCTGAGCTATCTCCCCAAGCAGCGACCATGGCCTTTTTTGATTTTTTGTTGTTGCTTTTCTTGGGTTGAACTTGTTCCTTCTTCCTGTTCCTTCATTCATCTCTTTCCTTCTTCCACACAATTTCCCACAGAGGACATTTCTTGATATGGTGATCAATCTTTCCACACCTGTATTAGCCATCATCGGTTTACTTCTCATGAGCTTTTGAATTGTTGTAACTTCCACTTCTTGAAGAACCCTTTCCTCTCCTTAGGTCCTTCTTGAAGTCTTTGGTGATCATGGCCATTTCATCATCTTCTAAATCATAACCTTCAGTGATTCTGAGAGCCAAAATCCTTTCCTTCTTAGGCACATCCATCTTCATGGTTTGTATCCTAAGTTCAAAGACAATAAGGTTTCCAATTAATTCATCAAGTGGGAGAGTGTCAATATACTTTGTATCCTAGATGGTAGTGATTTTACTCTCCCAAATGATAGGCAAAACGATGGTCAATATCTTTTCTACCCTTTCTTCTTCAGGAATAATCCTTCCAAGAGATTCAGCTCATTTGTCAGTGTAGTGAACGTTGTGTACATTTCTTGAACGGTTTCTCCTTCCTTCATAGAAAAAACTCTCATATTGAGAGTACAGTAGAGTTCCTCTGGATCTCTTCATGTCACGACCCGTTTCCGGGTTGTGATGGCGCCTGTCGTGGAACCAGGCTAGCCAACCGTTACAATAAGACTCAATTCATTTACTAGATAAATTTACTCATTTTTGGCGCAACTCATAGAAATACGGAAATTTTTAATCATTTAAAACAATCTAACAGAAGAAATAAGCTCCAACAATCAAACTAGGATCTGGAGTCACGCAGTCATGAGCTACTAACATCAATACAACTGGGAAATAATACTGAAGTTTTAAGTTTCCAATTTCTAATACAGGAGGGTAAATAAGGAAAAGAGGGACGGGACAGCGAACGCCAGCTGCTACCTCGTCGGCTCTGAAAGATAAGCTGCTATCACCGATCCACGCCAAATCTCGATGCACCTGGATCTGCACACACAGTGTGCAGGTAAGTAACGAAAACAACCTACGGTCTGAGGAGGTAGTGACGAACTCAACCTCCGTAAATAACAATTCGGATAATGAATGTTTCGGAAATAACCGAGAATATTAGTGACAATCATGTTATGTAAATGACCCTAGAACTTAGGCACAATCCGTGAATAACAAATAAATGCCATGTATGTAGCATGCAACTCTCACAGGTGGTCCTCTCGGTACACATAATTGGCCATTGGCCCAGGGAAATCCATCCCGTAACATGTACGACGTGGTGACTCAGTCACTAAGTACCGAGGGAGCAGGCCAATTCAGCCTTTCGGAGAAATCCATCTCCGGGATATCATACTCATCCATAATCTGTACCAGGGAAATCCATCCCTCCATATCTCATAAACAGTATCTGTGCCAGGGAAATCCATCCCTCTATATCTCATATCTCGGACAAATCCATGTCCAGGGAAATCCATCCCTCAATATCTCATATCTCGGACAAATCCATGTCCAGGGAAATCCATCCCTCAATAACTGTGCGCTCACTGGGGGTGTAAAGACTCCGGAGGGGCCGCCAAGGATATGGCCCAAGCGCTATATATATATCAAGCCCACGAAGGGTATATCATCTCAACATTTGGCTCTAGGCCCATACTCAGTCAGAATTACCAGTCTCCTCACAACACTCTCATTATGTAACCAGCCCAAACAATGGCAATGCATGATAAATAAATGATTTCTGAGACTGGAATACGAATACATATATAATAACAGGACTGAGTATGCACAAGTAAATTTTGTAATAGAAACAA
>ML260539.1:7894-40814 GCA_005239495.1 Nicotiana undulata | reverse complement strand
CTACTTTGGACAACAAGTCCAACTACCTTAGGAAAAGGAAAATACTAGGAAGCAAAACCCAAGTCATTCTTGGAAAGTACTTCCAACAATCTTAGAAAAAGGAAAACATAACCTTAACTAACTAGAAAATCAATAAATATAGTCACATAATATATGAAAATAAGTCACAAACCAATCTTGGAAAGAATCTTGAAAATCTTGAAAATTTTGAAGGAAATTGGCAAGCAACTTGGCTCAAACTTGCATTCAAAATCTTGAACGGCTATTGTATCCTTCTTGGACATCAAGTAAGTCTTTTTTATGCTATAAAAATGGGGCTTTATGTACGACTTCATGGGCTTCAAGTTTGAACACATTTTAGGTGCCAAATTGGTTCAAAAGTTGACTGACTAGTACCTTCTTCAAAGCATGTATCTTGGGATCCAATCCTCCTCTTCTTGGACATAAACTTGGGCCATAAAACAATTGTAATATATACCCAATTCATATCCTTTGTCCTTGTCATCCCAATTAACAACTTCTTTACTTGCACTTGATGTCTAATGACCTTGTTTGGCAACACTTTGGCTTGACATCTTGTTAAAGGCCCTCTTTGAGATTTCAAAGCTTCATTCTTTTCCTTGAATAGATTTGAGCTTCCTAGGATGCTATCATTTGACCATGATAGTGAGGTGTATAAGGTGTGTTTAAAATGAGTAGTATTTTAAGATAATTCTTAATTACGTGGGTAATTGGTTAAATATTAAATTAGTGAGAAATTAATAAATTGATTAGGGAGTTGATGGATGGTTAATTAAGGTCTTTTGGATAAAGACCAAATGATCTCACGTGGCAGCAAGCCTTGTCCAAATGATGACTCTTGCATTTGAGTGAAAAGGTGGCACATTTAATATGTGGCTTAGTCATTACATTAAAGCCTAACACCTTTCTAATTCAAGAGAAAGGTTATCAAAGTAGCATTTAGGCAACAGATATTCATATTCACGCAAAGGATTCAAGAATTCAAGAATTTAAGTGAGAAAATTCCTTAAGTATCTTAGAAATGTAACTCTAAAGAAAGCACGGTACAATCTTTCTCAAGAATATCATGCGGATTTGTTTTCCTACTTCGATCCGCCGTTACGTGTTTTGTCGCGATTGGCATGTGTTAGAAGGATTGTCAAGAGAATCGACTCGGGTATGTTAAGGCTAAACTTTTCTTTCATTTTGGCATGATCCAGTAAATACATGTGTTTGATAACGAGACATAAAGAGAAGTTCATACTTCTAAGTTTATATACATTATCCTAGTCTCATAAGTTATAGTAATATCTCTTATCGGGAATTCATATTCAATTGAGTATTGTCTTGTTCTAGTCAAGAGAGCAGAGAGATTATATATATGGTATTACAGTATTTTCATTACCATCGAGCTATAATCGATGGGCAGGCCCCTATTGACCAACCTCTGATCAGATGGTAAGTTATATACTGAGCCTACTGTGGCTGAGCGCCTATGAGCGAGCCCAGCATGGACGAGATACATAGCCTAGTATGACCGAGCGCCTATGAGCGAGCCCACTACGACATAGCATTTTATATATATATATATATATATATATATATATATATATATATATATATATATATATATATATATATATACACACACCAAGCCTTATAAGGCCGGATAACTATTTTACTTACTATATTAAGAGAGTTGAGTCAGTATCAACATGTGAGCACATCTTCATATTATCTTTGATTCTCAGTTACTTTCAGTTATTATATTATCAGTTTAGTTTTAAATTTCAGTATATTGCCTTACAAACTCGGTATATTATTTCGTATTGACGTCCCTTTTCTGGGAGAACTACATTTCATGCGTGCAGGTTCAGAAAGATAGACGGGTACACCTCCTCATTATGTGTTGCCTGAGTTCAGCTTCATTGGTAAGCTCCATGCCCTTCAGAGTTGTCGGGTCTAAAGCTTTATGTACATCTTGTGTATATATGTATATATGTTATGAGTAGGTCAGGGCCTTGTCCCGATTACAGTATATCCATCAGTAGAGGCTTGTAGACATATCCTATCAGTTAGTGCAATATGTTGGGCTTGTAGGCCTTGTATGTATATTTTGTCGGTTTTCATCTATAGTAGTTATGACGGCCTTGTCGGCCCATCGTTATATTGATGTTTCGTCTGCATTCGCAATTGTCTTGCAATGTGACCCATGGCCAAAGTATGACATTATATGTTCAGAGTACTTTAGTCGCAAGTTGGTATGCAAGGATAGATGAGGCACCGAGTGCCGGTCTCGCCCCCAGGATCGGGCGTGACATCTAGGACTGAAGCACTTTTTGTTATATTTGCAGTTTAAGAATATTTCTCCGACAACTAAAGAGCTAAGGAGATTTTCTTTTCATGTTGAAGTTAACGACGAGTATCAGAAATACTTGACATCACGTAACAGGAGAAAACTTCCTATTGATGATAGCGATGATTTGTCACGCCACCCTGAAACAGATTAAGGAGCATGTTCCACCAAAAAAAACGCCAGGTTTCCAACCTCTTGATTATGACCGTGAGTTGCAAAAGTTGAAGTTGATGTTAAACATGTTTGTATTGGTTTTTCATATATTTGTTTTTGAAAGTTTTTTTAAAAATTTATATTCAAAGTCTATTATATTTCTTATTTGTTTCATTTTGTAGCTCCATTAGCAGTTAAAGTACTTCATGGAATATGTTTCTGATAAATTCAATGAAGTCTTTGAGTTCTTTTCCATTGTGCATTTCCTTTTTTTTATAGTTAAATTAATGTATCCTTCTTTTTTTATATATAAAATAGCTTGGTGCAAGTGGAGACAAATATGGTGCATACCCAGAGGAAGACACCAGTGGTCGTCAAGACAATGATGATTTTGTGAGCAATATTGAGATTGGTGGCAATGAAGATGTTGAAATGGATGGTTGTAAGGTGTGTTTAGTTTTGCATTCTACACTTTTTCCTTTTATTTTCTTTGTTGTTTTTGATAATTCAATTTTTTAATTTAAAAAGAATGGAGGCAAAGATGTTCCACATTCTCAAAGAGATACTAGTTAGCATCATAGTAAAAACAATATGCTCGATGCAGCAGATCAGTTAGGTGTCAATATGATGGAAGAACCTTCTGGTGTGAAAGTTAACATGTTTATTGCTAAAGTAACTTTCACACCAGATATAGCGCATGTTGGCTCTACTGGTCAGATTGCCGATGAGCCGGCAGGGGCGACGAAGGAAGAATATGGGAAAGAAAAGGTTCCTGAATATCTTACTGGCATCGTTTTTGTGGCTACAAGTGTTGATGAGGCGGCAGGAGAGATGAAGGAACAATCTGAGAAACAGGTTCCTGAATCTCATATTGTTTTGTATCAACCTGAATTACTTCCTGAAGTTTCATCGCAAATGGAAAAAAGAAATAATTGTCCTGCAAAGGTCATGCAGTCTCCGTTCATTACTGTATTTGATTCAGGTTCCAGTACCGGTGTTGTTGCAGCGAAAGAAAAAAAGCAAATTTATGCTGTTAAGCATCATTTTCAAAGCTAAATCGTAACTGGTATTAACAACTTTTGTTGAATGTATTTGTTGCGTGGGTCAGAAAAAGGAAGTCCAAAAAGAAGTATGTTTCCAACTTCTAAGTTTTGTTTAGTTTTATGTTTTAATATGATGTCACTTATAGCATTATTTATATCAAATGACTGTATCTCTTTTGTGTATATCGGTTATCGGGAATAAAATTTACCCGAACTATATTAGTGAACTCAATCCTGCTTATGATTTTGATGTATATCATGTTGAAGACAAAAAATAATTTTACACTTTGGCATATAAGATCTGTATTTGGATGACTCGGTATGTAAGAAGTTACTTTTATAATTTTAATTTTAATTTTAGCCAGTGTACACGTTATCAGGCCTCTTGAGTTAGAACAAATTATTGATTGCTATCTTGCCTGGCACAAGAGAAGTAATGAGCATTAATTTTCTTTTATTTTCTGTGAATTCGGTTTGAAAAAGCGTGGCTGCTTAAAGCTTACGAGTCTTCAGTGAATAATTATTTTTATGTTTTATTTCAGCACATTGATGTTTTGTTCTATTAAATGAGGAAGACGAGGAAGTATGACAAAGACATACCTATAACATTCACCACTACAAATTGGTACTTCAAAGAGAAAATTAATGAGTTGTGGCAGGCGTTTATTGATACATATGGAGATAGTGAAGTATGAAATGCGAAACTTGTCATTGCAGAGCATATTTAGGGGTATGTCTTGGATTCCAATGTTTTGTGCACACTGTCGAGCAGGTTTTAATGCCAATTAATATTGTGGAACAATGGCATTGGATAATGGCTATGACGTCCTTCAAGGATAGGTGCATTTATGTGTATGACTCAATGCGTGGTGGAGCTGCTCGATAAACCAAAGTTCACAACACAATGCACAAGTATTCTATGTTGCTTCCTCATTTTTTCGTGCACACGCATTTCCAGATATCAATTGGCGCACTAGTGTCTACAAATCAAAGGATTGGATTACCACTTTTGATGTAAAATTGGTTGAAGGACTGCCTCAACAAGTCAAAGCATATGAATTTCTTTCAATACAATCTATTTTGTTTTTAGATTCTGCAGTTTGATAATTGTTGTTCTTTTTATTTTTGTACTGATTGCGGTGTATTTGTGACATCATTTGCTGAGTATTTCATCGAGGGCAAGATTCCTCCTAAAAAATTCAATGCCTATGTACACCGACGCAAATTTAGTGCTCTATTGTGGGATTATGCTAGAAAGAAGATGGAACTGAACGCGCAAAGTGATGATGAGATTATTGGTCGACAGAATAAGTCGCAGAAGGGGAAGAAGTAGTTACTTTTGTCATTGTTGTAAGATGAACTCAATAATTTCGTTTTGTATTGTGTTCTATTATGTTTTTATTATTGTAAGACTGATCAGTTGTTTGTATTTGAATTTTATGAATACTTTTAAGATTTGTACGACAATGAGATGTTTGCTCTGTTATAAAGGTTTAATGCGTCTAAATGCAATACTGGAGTGTTGCAGTTTAGTTTATTTTGGTATTTTCTCCCTTGATTTTGTGTTGTGAATTCAAGATTTAAAAAATATACGGTAGTTTGTGGTACATTGTCTCTTCCAGATACACACATGTACACATATGATACACATATGATACACACATGATACATAGATGATACATTCATTTTGGATTGCGGCACAGTTAGTTTCTTCACAATGAGTTCTGCAGTTTGTTTGGTTTCGAAATATGTATTGATGAAGTCACACTCTTGTTTGCAAATTTCTAAAACTATTTGCACAATTTTCTAGCTGCTACGTCTGGTTTCCATTTGTTAGCTTTGTTACTACACAAATACAGACGTGAGTAAGAGCCGATATGCAGAGATACATAGATGATACACAATAGATACATAGATTATACAAATATGATACATAATTGATACAACTTCTTTTTTAATCAGACATATGTATAATTTACTGATACACAGAGGTACATAGGTGATACACAAGAGGTACATATATGATATAAATATAATACAACTTCTTTATTAATCAAACATATGTATAATTTTAAAAATACACTTGCTATACGATTTTAAATGATAGGTCAAATATTTATTTATATCTAAAATTCAATTGACATTCTGCATTGATACAGTTCTTAGTATATTGGATTCTTCTAAATCTCTATGATATTCAGTAAAGTAATATAACAAGTAATTCTAAGTTTGACATATTTCATCCTTTCTTTAGATTATTTCTACAAGTTTTCCTGTTGTAACCTTCTTTTCCACAAAGTTCACATGAAATCGACCTTTTTCGTTCCCTTTCATATATTGGTTGCACCTCCCCTTCATTGGCCTTCCTATTGATTTAGTCACGTTTGGTGGCAAGCCTTTTTCATCTAGAATTTCTGCAGGAATTTACCATGTGCTTTCATGAGGAACCCGATAAATTAGAATATCATAGGTTTTCAATTGGTACTTCCTGGTGTAGTACACCGAGCAATACTCAATGTGATCAATGTATTTGTATTTTAATACTGCCCAAGCATATGCACATGTCAGCTCATCCAACTGAAACCTTCTACAACTGTAAGTTCGATCTTTTAGGAACACCATTCTTTGCTTACCCTTGTCAAGTACTAAATATAAATAACTCGTCGAATGGGTCACCTACAAAATTTATTAATTATCATTAGTGGTGACAAATCATATGCCCTCAAAATACATATACTGGAGGGCCACTAAGATTCAAAATAGCTTAATATCATGTCAAACTAACTAATATTGCAGTAGTGGGGTAGGCCTAAATGCTACATTAAAATGAAAGCCTTATATTCATGCTGGTAGTCGCCTAAAAGTTAAACAATCTTCTTACATAATGACTAATTTCTCGCATTCCCCAGAAGAAGAAACAGAGAATAAAGGTAGACCAACTAGCTTATAAAAGAAATAGAAAACCTGTAGCCTCAGGAAAAAGATAAAACCCTCAATCACTTGAACACTATAATATTGCTTTTGTGAAAACCATGAATATTAGAAATGTTAGCTTTAATCAATTTGGTCTCCTTGTGTCGTGCAAGTAGAAACTAGTTTAACAGAATCACATAAAGGGTTCAAGATATAACAGATCCGTGAATTCGACATGATTACATATTATATGCACAAGTATTTACAGATTCTAGTAATACCTTCATTCGATGTGACAATTTGAGATTGTCCATCCGCATTGTATCATATTTTTCCCAAGATCAATAAATGACTCTATTGCATTATTTTGGTTTGTAATGTTTCATCGTCCGATTATGTACTCCAGCAAATGCAGTACTAGGAGTTCCTTAGCAGCCTTGAGCGTCGACTTCGCAATATTTGAAGTCTCTATCAATGTTCTGTTGACAGTGGAATATGCTCTGGATCATCTTTCATACCCAATGTTGATTAATTAATATTTGTCCCTCTTATCAATTCTCTTTACCTCTGTCATGTGGTAATCAAACTTCTCAAATATTATGCTTTGTCCATAGCAAAAAGTATGTCTTTGAGCTGCAAATGGTTCTTCTTGTAATTTTGTTTTACATTATTTCATAGATGCCATATGCAGACACAGTGAGGTACTTGTGGATACAATATTTCCACTGCATTTTCAATTCCTTCATGCATGTCCAGGGCTATGCACTTTCCCTCCCTTTTCCTAAATGCATCCTTGAACCTCGCGAAAAACCACTCCCAGGAAGCATTATTCTTTGAATCTACAAATGGCATATGCGAGTGGTAGGAAACTACCTAATAAATTGAATCATATAAACATATGTGAGTGCGTGTATATAATCTTATTTTTACATGTTAGATCTTGTGTGGATGCTTGTGATGACCCAAACGATCATCCCGTGTATTTATAGCTAAATTTGTGTTCCGAGGTCATGAAAACCTCCTTATATCTCACCTCGATTTGCGTGCGTAGCCTGGGCGTAGTTCGATAGGATTTATATGTGTTATTTGTGAAGTTTGATAAGAAGCGAACTTGGTTTGACGTGATTCAGATCAAAAATGCAAAATTTGAAGTTTAAGAAGTTTCTGAGAAATTTCATTGATTATGAGGTTTGATTTGATGTTTATGATGTTATTTTGGTGATTTGATTACACGAATAAATCTGTATGATGTTTTTGAGATTGTGTGCGTATTTGGTTTTGAGCCCCGAGGGCTCAGGTGAGTTTCGGGTAGGTGTCAGAGTGCAAAACTTGGTAAAAATCTGGTGTTTTGATGTTGGATCTGGTGCCCATGTCTTTTGACCATCGCGATCGGGGTCCACTAAGTGTGATCGGGATGTGCAATTGGGCAGGAGCGTAAATTAATCCTACGCGAACGCAGGGCTTCAACCGCGAACGCGGAGATTTGGGGGTACTGCTCTTCGCGAATGTGACAAGACTCATGCGAACGCGTAGTGCATTAGGGTGGTCTGGGGGTTGGGTAGTTGTAGCTCTTCGCGAACGCGACCAATGGCTCGCGAACACGTAAGACTGGAAGGCCAAACCTTCGCGAACGCAGCCAAAAGCTCGTGATCGCATAGGCTATTAAATCAAACCTTCGCGAACGCGGCCTAGGGCCCGCGAATGCGAAGAACAATTTTTGCCCAAATGTTTTTAAGTTCAAAACAGAATATATTACGGGGAATTGCCCATTTTTCATAAACCCCTTTTTCTCCACACCTCTTAGGCAATATTTGAAGAATTCCTTCACCATAATCTCTTAGGTAAGTAATCTTTGACTTGTTTCCTTCCATTTTTATCAACATCCACTAGATTCTAGGCCTAAAAACATGTGATTAAGGGTAGAAAATTAGGGATTTGGGTAGGGTTAGGGCTTTTTGATTATTTGGGAATTTGACCTCGTTTTGGGGTCGGATTTCAAAATAAATTATATATTCGGGTCGTGGGTGAATGGGTAATCGGGTTTTGGTCCGAACCTCGTGT
This sequence comes from Nicotiana undulata, assembly GCA_005239495.1. NCBI lineage: Eukaryota > Viridiplantae > Streptophyta > Magnoliopsida > Solanales > Solanaceae > Nicotiana > Nicotiana undulata. The sequence goes on along the minus strand of ML260539.1, from coordinate 32,288 downwards.
TTTGACCAAGTGGGCCCGGGGTCGATTTTTGGGCTTTTGGAAAAAATGTTGGGAAATTCTATAATTAAGCATTGGAATTGAATTGTTTAGCATTTATTGATGTTATTGAGTCGATTATGTCTAGATACGATTGATTTGGAGTCGGGTTTGAAAGGAAAAGCGGTGCTTGAGGCTTGATTTTGATCTTTGGAGTCGAGGTAAGTGTTTGGCCTAACCTTAGCTTGAGGGAATAGGTGTAGAGTCATATGTGCTACGTGTCTATTCCATGTTCAATGTATAGGTGAGGTGACGAGTACCTATGCAATGTTATCAAGCATGCCCGTGAGTCATCATTTTGGAATACTGTGTTATGAAGTAGATTTCATTTTGAAGGTTATTCAATTATTGGAAATACTTAGTTGTGAACACTGTTGATTAATTGTTCGGTTGAGGATTATTCTGTTAAGTTATATACTTGAGCGAGATTGGTTATAGCTATGTCCCTTGCCGGGATGATATTGATTCTACTATTGGCTCCCTTGCCGGGATGTTATGACTTATGATTTATGTTGTTGATTTTTCTTGCCAAACTGTTGTTCTTGATATTGTTTGAGTGAGGAAGAGTGTAAAGCACGAAGAGTGATGCCGTGTATTTATTTATTGCATTGTGAGGATGAGAGTGTAAAGCACGAAGGGTGATGCCGTGTATTTATTTATTGCATTGTGAGGATGAGAGTGTAAAAGCACGAAGGATCATGTCGTGCCGTTTTTTTTAATTATTGCTTTGGTGAGGATGAGAGTAAAAGCACGAAGGGTGATGCCGTGCACTTTTTTTGGTGAGGATGAGAGTAAAGCATGAAGGGTGATGTTGTGCACTTGTTTGTTCTATGTGGTTACTTCCTGTTTTTATGTTGATACGTGGTATGTTGCTTTGTTTTGTTATTTAGTATTGTCTCCCCTTGTCCCCAGCATGTTTCCCCCGTTCTTGTACTTAATTGTTTACTTCCTGTCATTATTTATGTTATATGTAATTGAATGGCACAGGTATTTATTAGTTGTCATGTTCTAGCCTTGTCACTACTTCGCCGAGGTTAGGCTCAGCACTTACTCAATATAAGGGGTCGGTTGTACTGATGCTACACCTGCACTTCTTTATGTTGTGCATATTACGGTACCGGACCCGGTGGACACTGATCGAGGGAGTATCCTTCATTCCACAGGCGACACTGAGGTAGTCCTGCAGGCATCCGCAGGCCTTGGCGTCACCTCCTATCTCATTCCTTTTTCTGTCTTTCCTTTGTATTTCTGAGACAGTTGTACTTATTTATTCAGACCTTTATTATTAGTATTCTTAGACAATCCGTAAAATTGTGAAACCAGTTCTGGGGGTTTGTATCAAGGATTGTGTAATGCTATTTACCCGAGTTATTAGATTTCATATCTTCCGCACTTTTATTTATATTTCTTCTCGTATATCACTCTTCTTTTAAATGTTAATTAATAGGGAAATAAGTTATATTAACCGAAACGTTGGCTTGTCTAGCGGGTTCCACGTTAGATGCCATCACGGTCTCGGCGGTGGGAATTCGGGTCGTGACAAGTTGGTATCAGAGCACTAGGTTGCTTAGGTCTCAAAATTCATAGACAAACATGGTAGAGTCAGAGGGATCGGTACGGAGACGTCTGTACTTATCCCTCAGAGGCTGCAAAGTAAGGAATAACTCCCCATCTATTCTTCTCTATCGTGCGATTTGAATTCTAAATGCTAACCGAGTTTCTATTCTATGCTCTCGCAGATGGCGAGAGCGCATGCTTCCTCATCGACCGATCAGAATCCCGATCCTCCTATTGCAGCTCCTACTAGAGGCCGAGGCCGTGCTAGAGGTCGAGACAGAGCCAGGGATCAGCCTAGAGCAGCAGCCCCAGTAGAGGATCCCCAGGTAGAGGTTGCTTAGGAGATTCCCACTCGGGCAGTTCCCGTTGGACCAGCTCAGGTCCCAAAGGGGTTCATTGCCACCCTGGTACTTCAGGACACTCTTGTCCGCTTAGTGGGCCTTATGGAGAGCGTGGCTCAGGCCGGTCTACTTCTCTCATGATGGGGGAGGGGCCCAGACTCCTGCTACTCGTACACCAGAGCAGTTAGCTTCTCAATTCTAGACTCCAGCACCTCTGACAGTTGGAGTAGCTCAGCCGGGTATTGTGGCACAGGCAGTTGAGGGAGTAGCTATGTCTGCCGATGCTTTGTGGAGATTGGATCGGTTCACCAAGTTATTTCCTACTACTTTTACTGGTGCACCATCAGAGGATCCCCAGGATTTCTTGGACAATTGCTATGAGGTTCTTCGGAACATGGGGATCGTAGAGACCAATGGGGTTGATTTTGCTACATTTCGTATTTCTGGTACCGCCAAGACTTGGTGGAGGGACTATTGCTTGACCAGACTAGCTGGGTCTTCGACTTTGGCTTAGGCTCAGTTCTCCGAGTTATTCTTGGGGAAGTTTCTTCCAGTCACCCAGAGAGAGGACTATCGGAGGCAGTTTGAGCGCCTCCAGCAGGGATCTATGACTGTTACACAGTATGAGACCAGGTTCATCACTTTGGCCCGACATGGTATCATGATACTCCCCACCGATCGAGAGAGGGTGAGGAGGTTTATTGAGGGGCTAGCTCAGCCTATTAGACTTCAGATGGCCAGAGAGTCAGGTACTGATATTTCATTTCAGGATGCGACCAATATGGCCAGGCGGATTGAGATGGTCTTGTCACAGGGCAGTGGTCAGGGGTCTGACAAGAGACCTCGTTATTTCGGCCGATTCAATGGTGGCTCATCTGGAGGCAGAGATTTTTTTGGCAAAGTTCATCTTCCTAGACCATACCAGTCGGCACTTCAGGTATCTCGCAGTGCACCATCAGCTCCTATCAGTGCACCAGCAATTCCTATCAGTGCACCGCCGCTTCAGAGCTTCCAGGGGGGTTATTCTAGTCGACAGGGACAATTTCAGGGCCATCAGTCTCAGCAACAGAGGTCTTGTTACTCTTGTGGTGTTCCTAGGCACATTTCTAGGTATTGCCTCCGAGATTCTAGTAGTTCTCAGCATCCGAGTTCCCGTGATATGATTCCCGCACTAGGTGCACCCCCACCCCCTCAGCCAGCTAGGGGTGGAGGTCGAGGTGCCAGAGGTGGAGGCCAGACAGTTAGAGATGGAGGACAGTCCATGAGGGGTAGAGGTCAGTCCACAGTAGGTCGACCCAGAGATGTTCAGGTTGGAGGGGCTCTGCCCCGATGCTATGCTATTCCTGCCAGGCATGAGGCTGAGGCCTCTGATGCAGTCATCACAGGTATGGTTTCAGTTTGCAGCAGAGATGTTTCGGTTTTATTTGATCCGGGGTCTACATTCTCCTATGTGTCTTCATATTTTGCTCCTTATCTTATTATGCCCTGTGATTCCCTGAGTACTCCTGTGTATGTATCTACACCGGTGGGTGATTCTATTGTGGTATATCGAGTATACCGTTCATGCTTAGTGGTTATTGGTGATCTGGAGACTCATGTAGATCTCTTTCTCCTTGATATAGTTGATTTTGATGTCATTTTGGGGATAGATTGGTTATCTCCCTACCATGCTATTCTAGATTGTCATGCCAAGACTGTGACCTTGGACTTACCGGAAGCACCTCGATTGGAGTGGAGAGGGACTCCTAGTCATTCTTCCGGTAGAGTTATTTCATGTATGAAGGCTCGGCGCATGGTCGAGAAGGGGTGTTTGGCTTATTTGGTATATGTTTGTGATTCTAGTGCCGAGGTTCCTTCTATGGAGTCTTTGCCCGTGGTTCGTGAGTTTCTAGAGGTATTCCCTGTTGACCTGTCGGGTACGCCACCCGATAGGGATATTGATTTTTGCATTGAGTTGGCTTCGGGCACTCAGCCCCTTTCTATTTCCATATTATATGGCCCCGCCAGAGCTGAAGGAGTTGAAGGATCAGATACAAGACTTGCTTGATAAAGGCTTCATTAGGCCTAGTGTTTCCTCTTGGGGTGCCCCAGTGTTGTTTGTTAAGAAGAAATATGGCTTAATGAGAATGTGTATTGACTACCGCTAATTGAACAATGTTACTATTAAGAATAAGTATCCCTTGCCAAGGATTGATAATTTATTCGACCAGCTTCAGGGTGCTACAGTGGTTTCCAAGGTTGATTTGAGATCTGGCTACCATCAGTTGAGGATTAGGGCATCCAACGTCTCTAAGACAGCTTTCTGCACTCGGTATGGGCATTATGAGTTCTTGGTGATGTCATTTGGGTTGACAAATGCCCAGCTGCTTTTATGGAATTGATGAACCGAGTGTTCAGGACCTATTTGGACTCGTTTGTTATTGTTTTCATTGATGATATATTGATATACTCTTGCAGCCGAGAGGAGCACGAGCAACACCTTCGAGTCGTCCTCCAGACTCTAAAGGACAGTCAGTTGTATGCCAAATGTTTGACGTCTGAGTTCTGGTTGAGTTCGGTTGCATTTCTGGGCCATGTTATATCGGCAGAGGGTATTCCGGTGGATCCCAAGAAGATTTCAGCAGTCAGAGATTGGCCTAGACCCACCTTAGCTACAGAGATTCTGCGTTTCTTGGGCTTAGCAGGTTATTATCGCCGGTTTGTAGAGGGTTTTTCATCTATTGCAGCCCCGATGATCAGGTTGACTCAGAAGGGTGCGCAGTTCAGGTGGTCAGACGAGTGTGAGGCAAGCTTTCAGAAGCTCAAGACAGCCTAGACCATGACACGGTGTTAGTTTTTCCTACAGGTGTATTGCTTATGCTTTACGGCAGTTGAAGATTCATGAGAAGAACTATCCAGCTCACGATTTAGAGTTAGCAGCCATTGTTCATGCACTAAAGATTTGGAGGCATTATCCGTATGGTGTGTCCTATGAGGTGTTCACGGATCATAAGAGTTTGCAGTATCTATTCAAGCAGAAAGAGCTGAATATGAGGCAGAGAAGATGGTTAGAGCTGTTGAAGATTATGACATTAGCATTCTATATCATCCGGGAAAGGACAATGTGGTGGCCGATGCTTTGAGCCGGAAGTCAGCTAGCATGAGTAGTCTTCCTTATATACCGGTCGGGGAGCGACCGCTTGCTTTAGATGTTCAAGCCTTGGCCAATCAATTCATGAGATTGGATGTTTCAGGGACTGGTAGTGTTTTGGCTTATACTGTGGTCCGTTCTTCATTGTTTGATCGTATTCGAGACCGGCAGTATGATGATCGTCATTTATGTGTTCTTAGAGATACGGTCCGGCACGAAGGTGGCAAACAGGTTACAGTTGATGATGATGGATTCTTGAGGATGCAAGGCCGTATTTGTGTGCCTAATGTTGATGGTATTCGTGAGTTGATATTGTAGGAGGCCCATAGTTCCCAGTATTCCATTCATCCGGGCGCCGCGAAGATGTACCAGGATTTGTGGCAACATTATTGGTGGCGGAGGATGAAGAAGGAAATTGTGGCATATGTAGCTCGGTGCTTGAACTGTCAGCAGGTTAAGTACGAGCACCAGAGACCTGGTGGTTTGATGCAGCAGATTGTGCTTCCCGAGCGAAAGTGGGAGCGTGTTACCATGGATTTTATAGTTGGGCTCCCGCGGACTCAGAGGATGTTTGATGCGGTGTGGGTCATTGTGGATAGGCTGACCAAGTCAGCACACTTCATTCCTGTATCAGTTTCGTATTCTTCGGAGAAGTTGGCAAAAATCTACATCAGGGAGATTGTTCGCTTGCATGGTGTGCCCGTGTCTATTATCTCTAACCGAGGTACTCAGTTTACCTCCCATTTATGGAGAGTATTTCAGCGTGAGTTGGGTGCACGGGTTGAGTTGAACACAACATTTCATCCACAGACTGACGGGCAGTCCGAGCGTACCATTCAGATCTTGGAGGATATGTTGCGAGCATGTGTCATTGACTTCGGAGGTTCATGTGACCAATTTTTGCCTTTAGCTGAGTTTGACTACAACAACTGCTACCAGTCGAGCATTCAGATGGCTCCTTTTGAGGCGTTGTATGGTAGGCAGTGTCGGTCGCCAGTCGGGTGGTTCGAGCCGGGAGAGGCTAGATTGTTGGGTTCAAAGTTAGTCTAGGATGCCTTGGACAAGGTAAAGATCATTCAAGATAAACTTCGTACAGCTCAGTCCAGGCAGAAGAGTTATGCAGACCGTAGAGTTCGTGATTTGGCATTCATGGTTGGTGACCGGGTAATGCTTCGGGTGTCGCCCATGAAGGGTGTGATGAGGTTCGGAAAGAAGGGCAAGTTGAGCCCTAGGTACATTGGTCCCTTTGATTCTTGAGAAGGTAGGAGAGGAGGCCTACATACTTTCTTTGCCACCGAGTTTATCCGCTGTGCATCCGGTGTTTCATCTATCTATGCTTCAGAAGTATGTTGTTGATCAATCTCATGTGCTTGACTTCAGCAGTGTCCAGTTGGACAAGGATTTGACTTATGAGGAGGAGCTGGTAGCCATATTAGCTCGGCAGGTTCGTTAGTTGAGATCGAAGAGTTATCCTTCGGTTCATGTTAAGTGGAGGGGTCGGCATGTTGAGGCAGCTACCTAGGAGCCCGAGTCTGATATGCGGAACCGATATCCCCATCTTTTCCCCGATTCAGGTATCTTTCTATGTCCATTCGAGGACGAATGTTTGTTTTAGAGGTGGAGAATGTGATGACCCAAAAGGTCATCCCGTGTATTTCTAGCTAAATCTGTGTTCCGAGGTCATGAAAACCTCCATATATCTCATCTCGATTGCGTGCGCAGCCCGGGTGTATAGCCGGAAAGCCGTTATGTGAAAAACTGATAAAAATGATATTTAAAATTTGGATACAGTTGACTATGGTCAACCTTTTTGGTAAACGGACCCGCACCCGTAATTTGACGGTCCCAGAGGGTCTGTAGGAAAATATGGGACTTGGGCGTATGCCCGGAATCGAATTCCGAGGTCCCAAGTCCGATAAATGAATTTTTAAAGAAAATTATTTTCTGAAAAATATAAAGGTTTTTGAAAATGAAATTTTAGGTGAAACCCGTGGTATCCGACCCGCATCTTGGTTACGGATCCCGGTACAGGTTTGATAGGATTTATATGTGTTATCTGTAAAGTTTGATAAGAAACGAACTTGGTTTGACGTGATTCGGATAAAAAATGCCAAATTTGAAGTTTAAGAAGTTTTTGAGAAATTTCGATGATTATGAGGTTTAATTCGATGTTTATGATGTTGTTTTGGTGATTTGATTACACGAATAAGTCCATAGGATGTTTTTGAGGTTGTGTGCATATTTGGTTTTGAGCCCCGAGGGCTCGGGTGAGTTTCGGGTAGGTGTCTAAGTGCAAAACTTGGTAAAAATCTGGTGTTTTGATGTTGTATCTGGTGCCCAGGTATTTTGACCTTCGCAATCGCGGTCCACTAAGTGCGATCGCGATGTGCAATTGGGCAGGAGCGGAAATTAACCCTACGCGAACGCAGGGCTCCAACCGCGAACGCGGAGCTTTGGGGGTACTACTCTTCGCGAACTTGACAAGCCTCATGCGAATGCGTAGTGCATTAGGGGGGTCTGGGGGTTGGGTAGCTGTAGCTCTTCGCGAGCGCGACCAATGGCTCGCGAACGCGTAAGCCTAGAAGGCCATGCCCGTGAGTCGGCTTTTATGATATATGTGTTTTTCCTCGATATTTTTTGTGTTATAAAGTAGATTTCATTTTGGAGGTTATTCAATTGTTGGAAATACTTGGTTGTGAACACTGTTGATTAATTGTTCGGTCGAGGATTATTCTGATAAGTTATATACTTGAGCGAGATTTGTTGTAGTTGTGTCCCTTGCCGGGACGGTAATATCTCTGTTATTGTTCCCTTGCCGGGATGTTGTGACTTATGATTTATGTTGTTGATTTTCCTTGCCAAACTGTTGTTCTTGATATTGTTTGAGTGAGGAAGAGTGTAAAGCACGAAGGGTGATGCTGTGTATTTATTTATTGCATTGTGAGGATGAGAGTGTAAAACACGAAGGGTGATGCCGTGTATTTATTTATTGCATTGTGAGGATGAGAGTGTAATAGCACGAAGGATCATGCCATGCCGTTTTTATTTAATTATTTCTTTGGTGAGGATGAGAGTAAAAGCACGAAGGGTGATGTCGTGCACTTGTTTTGGTGAGGATGAGAGTAAAACACGAAGGGTGATGTCGTGCACTTGTTTGTTCTATGTGGTTACTTTCTGTTGTTATGTTGATACGTGGATTGTTGCTTTGTTCTGTTATTTAGTATTGTCTCCCTTTGTCCCCAGCATGTTTTCCCCGTTCTTGTACTTAATTGTTTACTTCCTATCATTATTTCTGTTATATATAATTGAATGGCACGGGTATTTATTAGTTGTCGTGTTCTAGCCTCGTCACTACTTCGCCAAGGTTAGGCTCGGCACTTACTCAGTACATGGGGCCGGTTGTACTGATACTACACCTGCATTTCTTTATGTTGTGCAGATTACCGGACCCGGTGGACACTGATCGAGGGAGTATCCTTCAGTCTACATGAGACACTGAGGTAATAGGGAAATAAGTTATATTAACCGGAATGTTGGCTTGTCTAGCGGGTTTCACGTTAGACGCCATCACGGTCCCGACGGTGGGATTTACCTTGAAAAGTTTTGCTTTTTTTTTCCAGGCTTGAAGACTTGAAATACTAATTGCAGTTGTTGTTGATGCATACTAGGCAGTACCTATGACAAGAATATAAATTTTTCCATCAATAAACAGAGGGACATAGAATACAATGATATATTGTGATACACACTGCCATCAATAATACTAGATTAAAAAAATACAATCACTATACAGTACTAACGGCGACAACCACAACTTAAAACAGCCAGAGACTTACAAGCAGCAACTTATTCTCTGCATAATTAATCTTCCAACTCAAGTATCTAGGGTCAATCATCCAGGGAGATGGGGAGATCGACGAGAATGGCACACATCGTATTGGGGTGGGGTGGATGAAATGGTTTAGCGTCTGGAGTCTTGTGTGACAAGAAGGTGCCGCTGAAACTCAAAGGTAAGTTTTACAAGCGGTGGTTAGATCGGCTATGTTGTATGGGGTTGAGTGTTGGCTAGTGAAGAACTCACATATCTAGAAGATGAAAGTAGTCGAAATGAGGATGTTGAGATGGATGTGCGGGCATACTAAACTGGATAAGATAAGGAATGAAGATATTCTGGAGAGGGTGGGCGTTGCTCCCGTGGATGACAAGATGCGGGAAGCGAGGCTTAGGTGGTTCGAGCACTTGCGGAGGAGAACCATAGATGCCCCAGTTAAGAGGTGTGTGCGGTAGGCTTTGGCAAGTACGAGAAGAGGCAGAGGTCGGCCTAAGAAGTATTGGGGAGAGGTGCTCAGGCAGGACATGGCGCGACTTCAGATTTCTGAGGACATGGATCTTGATAGGAACATGTGGAGGTCGAGCATTAGGGTGGCAGGCTAGGGGGTAGTCGAGGGTTCTTCCCACTTTGTACCGGGTAGTCTGATAGAGTTTTGTTTAGGTTTGTTAGCGGTCTAGGTTGTGCTCACATTGTTGTTTTGCAAAGTTTTGTGTTATTGTCCTTTGTAACGACCCGATCGGTCGTTACGTAGAACCTACATTAAATTTACTTTTATTGCCTTGTCATAGGTTGGTTATACTGTTTATGATGTGTTAGAGTTGGTAGGCTTGGAATCGAAATGGTTGTAGTGAGAGTTTAGTCGTTTAGTCTCTAAAAATAGCCTTAAAGTGGGAAAGGTCAATGAGAGTTGACTTATTGGTAAACAACCTCGAAATGTGGATTTTATGGCTCGGATAGCTTCGTTAGGCGATTTGGTACTTAGGAGTGTGTTCGAAATATTTTTGTGATGTACGGTGTAGAATTAAGCTTGAATTGGCGAAAATTAGTTCTTGGTGATTTCTGGTCGGCAATAGAAAATAGGCTAACGAGGTCGGAATGGAGTTCCGACAATTGGAACAGGTTCGTAGTGTCATTTTTAATGTGTTTGCAAAATTTCAAGTCAATCGAAGTTGTTTTGGATAGTTTCGGCATCGTTGGTGGATTTTAGAAATTTCAAAGTTCTTAGGCTTGAATTTGATGTGATTTTGGTGTTTTGATGTTATTTTGGGTGTTCCGAGAGTTCCACTAAGTTTGAATGATCATATACGATATGTTGGTATGTTTGGTTGGTGTCCCGAGGGGCTTGAGATGGTTTTGAGTGGTTAACGGGGAGTTTGGTGTGTTGTTGTCGTTGCTGAAGTTGCCGGTGCTGGTGTAACCGCACCTGCGGATGTTTGATCGCAGGTGCGGCTCATAGGAGCAGACAGGACCTACGCAGGTGCGGAATTCGGCTGACTTAGGGGAAGTTATACGGGAGTGAGGGACGCACTTGCGAAGTCGCAGGTGCGAGAAAAAAAGGCGCAAGTGCGGATTTTGGTCCGGTTAATGAAACGTCACAGGTGCTATGGATTTGACCGTAGGTGCGAAAAGTCTGGGCAGAAAAGTATATAAAGGAGACTTCGCGATTTTTAACCCTTTTTCCAACATTGTTGTGCGGGTTCCGAGGTTTTTGAAGGATTTTGAAGAGGGAAACATTGGTGCATCATTAAGGTAAGCTTTTTTGACCCATTAAATCGATTATAGGTGTTTAAAGACCTTATTATCAGTGTTTAAATTGTGAAAATCAGTAGAAAAATGGTGAAGTTAGGGCTTGAGATTATGAGACCTTTAGGGGATTATTTGAGGGGTCAACCAAACTCCGTTTTAACGTTCTTTATATGTACGGACTGGTGAGATGATGAAGAACATTTTGGTATAAAATTTGTCAGGTTCTTAGACGCGGGCCCGCAAGTCGGGTTTTGGTTAATTTCGGGTTTTGTGCTAAAATTGGTGTTTTTCAACTGGAATTCATTCCCTTAGCATAATTTGATGAGAAATATCTGATCTTTATAGATTTTGAGCACTTGGAAGTTAATTCGAGAGGCAAACGTGTTGCGGAATAGCTTTGCGGGCTAGTTTGAGGTAAGTAATGTCTTTAAATCCTGTCCTGAGGGTATGAAACCCCGGACTGTGCATCCTTTCATGAATTTGGAGTGACGCACACATTGGATGACGAGTGTGGGGCGTGTACGAATTGGAAATTTGGAAAAATGTACCTTTTTAGGCAACTATTGAGTTGCGAAACGGCTTTTAAAGCTTATTTCCTAAAGTACTACTATGATTTGATATACTTGGACTATAAGCCATGTTTGGAGCCTAGTGCCGATCTATCTTAACCCCTTGGGGCTGTTTTACTGATATTCTCACTACTTTGAAACTATGATTTTACACTCAGTCTTTCTTGTGAAACTCTTGACACTCTTATATGATGATATTACTATTTCTCAAAATGAAATACTATTTTGGGTCGAGAACCCCATTTTATTCATGGCCCGAATGGCATGATGAGAGTGTCTGACTGAGTGAGGCTGAGGGACAATGTAGTGAGGATGTTATGATATGACAGAGGTCGAGTGCCTGACAGTGATTTATGCCATGATGTAGCTTGTTTATAGCGCTTGGGCTGTAGGAGCCCCTCCGGAGTCTGTACACACCCCCAATGAGCGCATGTACCTACTGAGTGCGAGTGTTGAGTGATGAGTGATTGGGAGGCATGAGTGACAGTGAGGTTGCCCGCGGGGCTGATACTGAGTGATGGTGAGGTGCTGAGGTGCTGAGGGAAATTGATTCTGAGTGATGATTGTGGCTCGAGGGGCGGTTTTATGATGATATTTTACTGAGTTTTTGACTATGATTCACTTAATTTTTCAAACTGATTTTACTGAGAGTTTTACTGAGAAATATTGGAGAATATACTTGTTTCAAAGAATTTCATGGAAACTGGTTTTTGAACTTATGTATATTGTATTGAGACTTGATTTTTTACTGTTTTGTGGATTGGTGTTTTGTGTTGTGTGTTTCTTATTCTCAGACTGTGATTTATTTTCATTACTACTGAGTTGGCGTACTCATAATTACTCATGCACCTCTGTGTGCAGATCCAGGTACTGGTTCGGAGCAGTAGTCATTCGAGTTTCGTTCGTTATCAGCAGCTCACGGGATTTCGAGGTAGCTGTCCAGCGTCCGCAGCTTCTCCATTTCCCTTCCTTATTCAGTTTTAGTATTTGATTCATAGACATTAATTATGACATTAGCAGAGTAAGTTTATTTCTTAGATGCTCGTGATCGGTTGACTCTAGTCTTGGGAGGATTGTTTAGACTGTTAGATTATTATTGGGGCATAAAGACTTAAAGAAATTATTTTATACTCTGATTGCTGGTTATTATTGATTTTTGAAATATTATAATAGAACAAATGAGTAGTTATGTAATGGTTGGCTAGCCTAGTTCCACGATAGGCGCTATCACGACCTGTTAGGATTTGGGGTCGTGACAAGTTGGTATCAGAGGTCTAGGTTACATAGGACTCAACGATCATGAGCAGGTTTAGTAGAGTCTTGCGGATTGGTACGGGGACGTCTGTACTTATCTTCGAGAGGCTACAGAACTCTTAGGAAAAATCTCAATTTCTTGAACTCTTTCATGCCAATCTATTGGTTCTTGAAATCTAAACTCATGTTGTTTCATTCTCACACTGATTGTGCGGACACGCACTATTGATTAGGGTGACCAGACACCAGCCAGACCCACAAGGGGTCGAGGCCGTCGTAGAGTTAGGAGACCAGCCCCCGCAGCAGCCGGGATAGTACCACAGGATCCCCCTATCATTCAGGATCAGGTTCCCGCCGAGGGTGCTTCAGCGGGACAGGCTCAGGTACCGGCAGTGCCTATTGTTATTCCGGGTCTTCAGGAGACCCTGGCCCAGATATTGACGGTGTGTACCAGTTTGGCTCAGGCAATTTCTATGTCTACTACTGCCACTGCAGCTCAAGCCGAGGGAGGCATTCAGACTCCAGCTGCTCGGACACCTGAGCAGGCTGTACAGGGTATTCAGGCACAGGGCGTAGTCCCAGCCCAGCCGGTTGCCCCAGTTCAGGACTATGTGGTTCTAGCTATGCCCGAAGATGAGCAGTGTAGGCTTGGGATATTCAGTAGACTTCAGCCTCCGACTTTCAGCGGCACAGAAGGTGAGGATGCCCAAGGTTTTCTCGATAAATGCCAGAGGATACTACGTACTGCGGGTATTTTGGAGACCATTGGGGTCTCATTTGCTACATTTCAGTTTGCGGTTGCTACTTTCACTTGGTGGGAGGCATTCGAGAGGTGTAGGCTGGTTAGTTCAGAACCTCTCACGTGACAGCAGTTCTCCACGATCTTTTTGGAGAAGTATGTTCCTCAGTCCCACATAGAGGAGCAACGCTGGCAGTTTGAGCAGCTGCGCCAGGGAGAGTTGTTAGTTACTCAGTACGAGATGAGGTTTTCCGAGTTGGCTACACATGCTTCTGAGTTAGTCCCTACTGATAGGGAGAGGATCAGGAGGTTTGTAGATGGTCTCACGTATCAGCTTCGGATTTTGATGACCAGGGAGAGAGTGTTTGGAGCTACATTTGAGCACGTAGTTGACATTGATCGAGTCATTGAGTCGGTTCGTAGGCAGGAGCGTGAGGAGAGAGAGAGGCCTCGGGATCAGGTAGCTTCAGTGGTGCCCCTTCAAGAGGGTAGTTTCATCCCAGAGAGGTCGTCCATTTAGACCTCCACAGCCAGTCCGCCCAACTTACAGTGGTGCATCTTCGGAGTAGGGTCCTCGCAGTTCTCATAAGGGACGTTCATCTTTTAGTGCCCTTCCAGCTCAAAGTTCCTCCAAAGCATCATCATATCAGGGTCTTCTATGCATGGTCCGTCCGGTTGTTATCATGGTGGCAGAGGTTATCTTCAGTCTCCATCTTCAGCTCCAGGTGGTTGTTTTGAGTGTGGAGAGTTCGGACATGGTTGGAGGCAGTGTCCTCGTCGTCCTGGTAGTTCATCTTAGCAGAGAGTTCAGCCCTCGACATCAGCCCCAGTCACTTCACCACCTACCCAAGCAGCCACATGTGGTGGTCAGGCAGCCAGAGGCCGCCCTAGAGGGGAAGGTCGAGCAGGTGGAGGGCAGCCACGTCTTTATACACTTCCAGCTAGGCCTGCTGCTATTGCCTCAGATGCGGTGATTACATGTACTATCTCAGTTTGTCGCAGTGATGCTTTGGCTTTATTTGACCCTGGTTCCACATACTCTTATGTCTCATCCTATTTTTCTCACTTTCTGAATATGCCCCGTGAGTCTTTAGTTACGTCTCTTCATGTTTTGACTCCGGTGGGCGATACTCTATTTGTGGACCGTGTGTATCGGTCGTGTCTTATATCTATTGGGGGTTTGGAGACCCAAGTGGACTTGATGTTACTCAGTATGGTTGATTTTGATGTGATTCTAGGCATGGATTGGTTATCCCCATGTCATGCGATCCTCGATTGTCACCCTAAGACCGTGACCCTAGCTACGCCTGGAGTTCCGAGAGTTGAGTGGAGAGGGTCTATAGAGCATGTGCCTAGCAGAGTGATTTCTTATTTGAAGGCTCAGCGTATGGTTGAGAAAGGGTGTGAGTCTTATCTTGATTTTGTGAGGGATGTTAGTAGTGAGACTCCTTCTGTTGATTCTGTTCCTATAGTTCGTGACTTTCCTGATGTATTCCCTGTAGACTTGCCAAGCATGCCACCTGACTGGGATATTGATTTTGGTATTGGCATGGTGCCAGACACCCAGCCTATCTCTATTCCACCTTACCGTATGGCACCCGCGGATTTGAAGGAATTGAAAGAACAACTTCAGGAACTCTTAGATAAGGGGTTCATTTGGCCTAGTGTGTCACCTTGGGGCGCACCGGTGTTGTTTGTGAAAAATAAAGATGGCACCATGCGCATGTGTATTGATTATAGGTAGCTGAATAAGGTTACGGTGAAGAATCGATATCCTTTGCCCCATATTGATGACTTGTTTGACCAGCTTCAGGGAGCTAGAGTGTTCTCTAAGATTGATTTCAGATCCGGGTATAACCAATTGAAGATTCTGGATTCTGACATTCCGAAGACTGCTTTCAGGACCAGATACGGTCACTATGAGTTTCTAGTTATGTCATTTGGGCTGACCAATGCCCCAGTCGCGTTCATTCAATTGATGAACAATGTGTTTCAGCCTTACATTGATTCGTTCGTCATTGTATTCATTGATGACATCCTAGTTTATTCTCGTATCCAGGAAGAACATGCTCAGCATTTGAGAGTTGTGTTGCAGAGGTTGATGGAGGAGAAGCTTTATGCAAAATTCTCCAAGTGTGAGTTTTGTCTTGGTTCAGTAACTTTCTTGGGGCACGTGGTGTACAGTGAGGGTAATCAGGTTGATCCGAAGAAGATTGAGGCGGTGCAGAGTTGGCCCAGACCGTCCTCAGCTACAGAGGTCAGGAGTTTCCTTAGTTTAGCGGGATATTACCGTCGCTTTGTGGAAGGATTCTCTTCTATTGCTTCACCATTGACCAGATTGACCCAGAAGGGTGCTCCATTCAGATGGTCCGATGAGTGTGAGAAGAGCTTTCAGAATCTCAAGTCAGCATTGACCATAGCTCCGGTACTAGTTTTGCCTACTGGTTCGGGTTCTTATACAGTCTATTGTGATGCTTCTAGAGTTGGTTTGGGAGTGGTATTGATGCAGGACGGTAGGGTGATTACCTACGCGTCTAAACAGTTGAAGGTGCACGAGAAGAATTACCCACTGCACGATCTTGAGTTAGCTGCCATTGTTCATGCCTTAAGGATTTGGCACCATTATTTGTATGGGGTACAGTGTGAGATTTTCACTGATCATCGTAGTTTGCAGTATCTGCTGAGGCAGAAGGACATGAATTTGCGTCATAGGAGATGGTTAGAGCTTCTCAAGGATTATGACCTTACTATTTTGTATCATCTGGGGAAGGCCAATGTAGTGGTCGATGCCTTGAGTCGCAGAGCCGAGAGTTTGGGGAGTCTAGCTTACCTTTTAGCAGCAGAGTGACCTTTAGCACTTGATGTTCAGGCTTTAGTGGGTCAGTTAGTGAGGTTGGATTTGTCAGAGCCTCCGCGGGTATTAGCTAGCATGGCTTCTCGGTCTCCTCTTGATGATTATATTAGAGCTCGACAGTATGATGATCCGCATTTGTTAGTACTTCAGGATAGGGTCCGTCGAGGTGATGCCAGGGATGTGACTATCGATGTTGACGGTGTTATGAGGATGCAGGGCCGTATTTGCGTGCCCAATGTGGATGGGCTTCGAGAGTTGATATTAGCAGAGGCCCACAGCTCGCGGTACTCCATCCATGCGGGTGCCGCGAAGATGTATCAGGACTTGAGACAAGAGTATTGGTGGAGGCGGATGAAGAGAGATATTGTTGAGTATGTAGCACGGTGTCTCAACTGCCAACAGGTCAAGTATGAGCACCAGAGACCAGGAGGATTACTTCAGAGGTTAGATATTCCGGAGTGGAAGTGGGAGCGAATCACTATAGACTTTGTAGTTGGGCTTCCATGGGCTTCGAACGGTTTTGATGCTATTTAGGTCATTGTGGATAGATTGACTAAGTCCGCGCACTTCATTCCTATCAGTACTACTTATACTTCAAAGCGGTTAGCTGGTATTTACATCAGGGAGATTGTCCGATTGCATGGGGTTCCGGTTTCTAACATTTCTGACAAAGGCACTCAGTTCACATCTCAGTTTTGGAAGGTCGTGCAGAGAGGTATGGGTACTCAGGTAGAGTTAAGCACGACATTTCATCCTCAGAACGACCCGCAGTCAGAACGGACTATTCAGATTTTGGAGGACATGTTACGTGCTTGTGTAATTGATTTTGGTGGTTCATGGGATCAGTTTCTACCACTTGCGGTGTTTGCATATAATAACAGCTACCAGTCTAATATTTAGATGGCCCCGTATGAGGCTTTATATGTTAGGAGGTGTAGATCTCCGGTTGGTTGGTTCGAGCCATGTGAGGCTAAGCTATTAGGCACAAATTTGATTCAGGATGCGTTGGAGAAGGTGAAGTTAATTCAGGAGCGACTTCGCACGGCGCAGTCTAGGCAGAAGAGTTACGCGAACCGGAAGGTCTGGGATGTGTCTTTTATGGAAGGTGATAAGGTACTGCTGAAGGTATCACCCATAAAGGGTGTTATGAGGTTCAGAAAGAGGGGAAAACTGAGTCCTCGGTTTATTGGTCCTTTTGAGGTGCTTCAGAAGGTTGGGGAGGTGGCTTATAGACTTGCCTTGCCACCTAGCCTATCGAGTGTCCATCCGGTATTTCATGTGTCGATGCTCAGGAAATATGTTGGTGACCCGTCTCATGTGTTAGACTTCAACACAGTTCAGCTCGAGAATGATATGTCATATGAGGTAGAGCTAGTGGCAATTTTGAATCGTCATCAAAAAGTTGAGGTCCAAGAATATAGCTTTAGTGAAGGTACGGTGGAGAGGTCAGCCAGTGGAAGAGGCCACTTGGGAGACCGAGCGGGAGATGCAGAGAAGATATCCTCACTTGTTTGAGACTCCAGGTATGTTTCTAGACCCGTTCGAGAACAAACATTTGTTTAAAAGGGGGAGAATGTAACGACCCGATCGGTCATTACGTAGAACCTGCATTAAATTTACTGTTATTACCTCTTCATTGGTTGGTTATACTGTTTATGATGTGTTAGAGTTGGTAGGCTTGGAATCGGAATGGTTGTAGTGAGAGTTTAGTCATTTAGTCTCTAAAAATAGCCTTAAAGTGGGAAAGTCAACTAAGAGTTGACTTATTGGTAAACAACCTCAAAATGTGGATTTTATGGCTCGGATAGCTTCGTTAGGTGATTTGGGACTTAGGAGTATGTTCGGAATATTTTTGTGATGTCCAGTGTAGAATTAGGCTTGAATTGGCGAAAATTAGTTCTTGGTGATTTCCGGTCAGCAGTGGAAAATAGGCTAGCGAGGTCGGAATGGAATTCCGATAGTTGGAACAAGTTCGTAGTGTCATTTTGGATATGTCTGCAAACTTTCAGGTCAATCGGAGTTGTTTTGGATAGTTTCGTCATTGTTGGTGGATTTTAGAAATTTCATAGTTCCTAGGCTTGAATTTGATGTGATTTTTGTGTTTTGATGTTATTTTGGGTGTTCCGAGAGTGCCACTAAGTTTGAATGATCATATACGATATGTTGGTATGTTTGGTTGGGGTCCCGAGGGGCTCGGGATGGTTTTCAGTTGTTAATGGGGAGTTTGGAGTGTTGTTGTTGTTGCTGAAGTTGCTGGTACTGGTGTAACCGCACCTGCAGATGTTTGATTGCAGGTGCGGCTCGCAGGAGTGGACAGGACCTCTGCAGGTGTGGATTTCGGCTAACTCAGGGGAAGTCGCAGATGCGGGAGTGAGGGACGCACCTGCAAAGTCGCAGGTGCGAGAAAAAAGGCGCAGGTGCGGATTTTGGTCCGGTTAATGAAAAGTCGCAGGTGCAGTGGATTTGACCGCAGGTGCGAAAAGCCTGGGCAGAAAAGTATAAAAAGGAGACTTCGCGATTTTTAACCCTTTTTCCACCATTGTTGTGCGGGTTTCGAGGTTTTTGAGGGATTTTGAAGAGGGAAACATTGGTGCATCATTGAGGTAAGCTTTTTGGACCCATTAACTCGATTATAAGTGATTAAAGACCTTATTATCAGTGTTTAAATTGTGAAAATCAGTAGAAAAAGGGTGAAGTTAGGGCTTGAGATTATGAAACCTTTAGGGGATGATTTGAGGGGTCAAATGAACTCCGATTTTAACGTTCTTTATATGTACAGACTTGTGAGATGATGAAGAATATCTTGGTATAAAATTTGTCGAGTTCCGAGACGAGGTCCTGGGGGTCGGGTTTTGGCTAATTTCGGGTTTTGTGCTAAAATTGGTGTTTTTCAATTGGAATTCATTCCCTTAGTATAATTTGATTAGAAAAATCTGATATTTATAGATTTAGAGCACTCGGAAGTTGATTCGAGAGGCAAACGTGTTGCGGAATAGCTTTGCGGGCTAGTTTGAGGTAAGTAATGTCTTTAAATCCTATCCTGAGGGTATGAAACCCCGGACTTTGCATCCTTTCACGAATTTGGAGTGACGCACACACTGGATGACGAGTGTGGGGCGTGCACGAATTAGAAATTTGAAAACATGTACCTTTTTAGGCAACTATTGAGTTGCGAAACGGCTTTTAAAGCTTATTTCCTATAGTACTACATGATTTGATATACTTGGACTATAAGCCATGTTTGGAGCCTAGTGTCGATCTGTCTTAACCCCATGGGGGCTGTTTTACTGATATTCTCACTACTTTGAAACTATGATTTTACACTCAGTCTTTCTTGTGAAACTCTTGACACTCTTATATGATGATATTACTATTTCTCAAAATGAAATACTATTTTGGGTCGAGAACCCCATTTTATTCATGGCTCGAATGGCATGATGAGAGTGTATGACTGAGTGAGGCCGAGGGACAATGTAGTGAGGATGTTATGATATGACAAAGGTCGAGTGCCTGAGAGTGATTTATGCCATGATGTGGATTGTTTATAGCGTTTGGGCTGTAGAAGCCCCTCCGGAGTCTGTACACACCCCCGCATGTACCTATTGAGTGTGAGTGCCGAGTGATGAGTGATTGGGAGGCATGAGTGACAGTGGAGTTTCCCGTAGGGCTGATACTGAGTGATGGTGAGGTGCTGAGAGAAATTGATACTGAGTGATGATTATGGCCCGAGGGGCAGTTTTATGATGATATTTTACTGAGTTTTTGGCTATGATTCACTTCATTTTTCAAACTGATTTTACTGAGAGTTTTACTGAGAAATATTGGAGAATATACTTGTTTCAAAGGATTTCCTGGAAATCGATTTTCGAACTTATGTATACTGTATTGAGACTTGATGTTTTACTGTTTTGTGGATTGGTGTTTTGTGTTGTGTTTTTTTTATTCTCACTCTGTGATTTATTTTCATTACTACTGAGTTGGCGTACTCATAGACATTTATTATGAAATTAGCAGAGTTAGTTTATTTCTTAGATGCTCGTGATCGATTGACTCTAGTCTTGGGAGGATTGTTTAGACTGTTAGATTATTATTGGGGCGTAAAGACTTAAAGAAATTATTTTATACTTTGATTGCTGGTTATTATTGATTTTTGAAATATTATAATAGAACAAATGAGTAGTTATGTGATGGCTAGCTAGCCTAGTTCCACAATAGGCCCCATCACGACCTGTTAGGATTTGGGGTCGTGACATCCTTTCACTTATTCGTTGCTGTTATTTTCTTTCTGAAATCTATTGTTGTTACTGGCCTTTTCTTTTATTTCTTTTCTGATATTATTGTCTCTTCTATTGAGACGAGAGTCTTCCGGAAACAGCCTCTCTACCCTTTTCGGGGTAAGGGTAAGGTCTGCGTACACTTTACTCTCCCCAGACCCCACTAGTGGGAGTTTACTGGGTATGTTGTTGTTCTTGCATTATGCTTCCAACTAGTGTTGTGAAGAGCATGAAGCGAGGAAAAGCGACAACCCCCATTTTACGAGAAGCGAGAAGCGAAGCGCTCTCTTTATTAAGTGAATCGGAATTTAAAAAAGAAAGTTTAAAATAAATAGTGCATAGACAACACATGTAATTGTAATCAAATATTCAATACTTCAATTCAAAAACTAAAGAGTAACATCAATTAAAGCACAAAATGAGCACCCTATTCTTCAATTCAGAGTATGCCCAAGACGTGTCTTTCCAATCTTCTTTTGGTACCATTAAAAGAAGAACTACATAACACATAAGAAAGTCAATAAGAACTAAGAATAAAGGATATAATATTTGGCAGAAATTGGAAATATTGGGCAAATTTTTTCCGAAAAAAATTCACCAGCATTTCAGCACTTATTGGACGTTTAGAAAGAAAAAGAAAAAGAAAAAGAAGAAGAAGAATGAATGAAAATTAGAAGTGCAGAACATACCTGTTGAAAGTTGATGTTGTACTGTTGAAGAAGAAGACGAAAAACCCTAGTTTGACAAAGAGAAATCGTTGTTGTTGTTTGAAGTTAATGAAGAAGAGAGGAAGAAATCGTTGTTATTATTTGAAGAACCCTAGTTTCTCGCTGTTGTTGAGGTCTCGAAGAAGTCCAGACTAAAACAGAATACCACGGTTTTAATAAAATAGGGCTTGGGTTATTTTAATTAAAAAAGCGTCCACTTCTCTCGTTTCTTCTCGGTTCACCGCTTGTCGCTTTTTACAGAGAAGCGGTTGCTTTTTTGTACTAGAGTCGCTTTTAATGGCAGAAGAGCTGAACCTTCCGCTACGCTTCGCTTCTCGCTTAAAGCGAGGAAGCGCTCGCTTTTTTTATCACTGCTTCCAATATCAACTACGATGTACATTGAGATACATAATTATACAGTAAATATTTTGATACCTGCTTTCACTTGATCTTTGCACCTTAAACTGTATTTTTCCCTTTTTAGCCAAGTGCTTCATGACTTTGACTATCGTAGCCTTGTATTTATAAATTTGAGCTTCTTCTATATCTATGTGTTAAGGGTTAGTTATTATTGTATTTTCATCAAATTCTGTATCCTGCCAGTCTTCTCCATCCATAAACTCAATCATATTAATTGTATTGTCATTTTATCTCTCCTGTATAACTAAGCTTTGTGCATATTATGAGGAAATCAAAATAGAATTTGAATTGTAGCAGATCGTGTATATCCTTTTCACTCAATGTTATACAAAGGGGATACAATGTAAATTCCGAGCTTTTTTTAGCTCGAGATATACACGTACACCCATAATATTGTGTAACACTATTGGTGGAGAACCATCTTGGATAGTATATTTGATTTCAATAACATTCAATGAACTTTCTATCACGTCTACAAGTTCTTCAAAACTTATATTTGGAGTAACTATTACAGCATCGACATTGTAATCTATAAAGTTGTTGTCAAAATTTTATCGACCATCATACTGAATAAAAATTGGTAAATTTGTCATTGAAGTAGCTGAAATTAGGTCAAAACTCACTAATTCCTTGATTGATTTTTATTGCAATTGGTAGTTCCTTAATCAAAGTTGTGTCTACACGGAAATGACGAAAGAAAATTATTTCTTCTATAGTGAAATTGATTGATTTTTGAATGAATTTTGGTGCCTCTTTTGAGAATTGTTTGGGAGAGAATGACGTGATTTACAGAATGTAGGTCTCTACGAAATTGATACGCTTGAAAAATAGGGAAGGAAGGAAGATCTTTGGCGTGATTCTCGGATTGAAGAATCCTTCCTTGCGTGTATCTCTAATTTTCGGTTACTTTTGGTAAGTGTCTAATTTTGGGCTAGAGGTTGGTAAGTTTGATTTTAAATTGGCCATTTCTGTACTTTTCCCAAAGTTAAATCCATTAGTTATCCATTTTCTAAATGAATAATATGGTTCTTATCCATATTTAACCTGTTTTAAGAAGTTCATTATCCAACATATGTTTTAATAAATAATATGGAATTAACTTTTTTCTTTTATCCACTGTGTCACCACTAATTAAATCTAATAGGGGGCTACAGCCGACAATTTTCCTAATCAAGCAGACGTTTACTAGTGCAGGGAAGTTGATCAAAATTGAAAAGAATTAATTCGAGAAATGCTCTAACATTCGTGCATGTGTAAGCTTAGGAGTCTCTATAATTTTGTTTGTCTCCTTAAACCAGTGTTGTAGTTATTCAACTCTTCATTGTTGGAGGCTTGTAGCTAATGTATCTTTTCCATGTCCTGAATTTGCCATGAAATGAAGCCCAATAATACCTTACTACTTCCTCAAAATATAAGGTTATTTAATATAGCATGGAGTTTTAAGAAAGGAAAGACTTTTAGATTTATGATCTGAAATATGTTAATGAGATTTGCGTGGCTAGAAAAATATATCATTACGAGTAAAATGATAAGTTTTAAAGTTAACTAATTTTTAAATATAACAATATATATATATATATTTAAAAATAATTAGAACAGATTAACAAGAAATAGTATCACTTAAAATGGAGAAAGTTTCTTTTCGAGAAATTTTCAGAAACTACTATTGTTTAGTGGCTATTAACTTCCTGTAGCTACCATATGCATACTTACTTCTTATAACTACTATTCAATTGTTACGGTAGTGTATTCGTTGTATTCGCGTTGCTGTATTCATGAATACAACAATAAAAAGTGCCTAGAAAACAGGGTAGTCCAGTTGTACGCGCATGTATTCACATGTATTCGCACCATAAATTCATGAATACAACAACAAAAGGCGCCTAAAATCAAGGCAGTCCAGCTGTACGCGCATGTATTCACATGTATTTGTGAAGTTGTATTCTTGAATACAACAGTAAAAAATGCCTAAAATCAGAGCAGTCCAGTTGTGCGCGCATGTATTCACATGTATTTGTGCTATGTATTCATGAATACAGCCGCAAAAAACGCCTAAAATCATAGCAGTCTAGTTGTACGTGCATGTATTCATATGTGTTCGCGTTGCTGTATTCGGTAAAAAACACCTAAAATCAGGGCAGTCCAGTTGTATGTGCATGTATTCACATGTATTCACGAATACAGTAACGACAATCACCTTAAAAATATATATGGCCAGATGTCTAAGAGATAAGAAAAACATAATAGCGAATTTCATGTCTCAACGGTAGCATATACCATAAATACTTATTTGCTATAAAATATAAAAAGTAACTATAGAACATAATATTTTAAAATAATTTTGATTTATAATAAATAGAGTGTATACCTTTGTTATAGGAGGTAAAATTTTCTTTCTTCTCGTAAATTCCTCTCCCTTGCTTGTCATGTGCTTAATTTCCCTTTTCTCAACCTAAAAATAAGCGGGGCATTTGCATCTATACCCGCTTTTTAGTCACGTTTTAACTTATATCCATTTTGCAAAAAAATTACAAACGTATCCACTTTACGTGCAACTTCAGGCATACGGGCCTGAAGTATCAAAAATTGATGAACCAAGTGTTGCCTGAAGTTTTTGTTTGTAATTGCTGAACATTAGCATTCTAGTAGCTGAAATTTTGTTCTCTATTTGCTGAACTTCAGCATGTTTTAGCTGAAGCATTGTTATGTTTGTAATGAACTTCAGGACTGAAGTTTATTTTAGGAGCTGAAACTTTTGTTTATATTTGCTGAACTTCAGCATTCTTAACTTTAATTGTTTGGAAGTTATTAGGTTGGTTGAAGTACATAAGCAGCAAACGTTAATCTTCAGCCTATGAACAGAAGTTTCATGGAAGCACCAACAGTAGCAGGAAAAAAATAGAAATTTGAAAATTAATTGGGGGGGGGGGGGGGG
>ML260537.1:24376-58949 GCA_005239495.1 Nicotiana undulata | reverse complement strand
AAAATGACCTAACGAAGCTACAGAAACTCTCGGAATCCCATTCCGACCCTTGGATCAAAATCTTGTCTATCAACCGGAATTCGCCAAAATACTAACTTCGTCAATTCAAGCCTATTTTTACATCAGGCATCCTAAAAATATTCTGAACGCACTCCTAAGTCCCAAATCACCTAACGAAGCTATCCGAACCATAAAATACGTATTCCGAGGTCGTTTACCAATAAGTCAACTCTTAGTTGACTTTTCCCATTTTAAGGTTGTTCTTAAGGACTAAGTGAATAAATTCTCATTTAACCATTTCGATTTCAAGCCTATCAACTCAAACACATTAATAATAGAATAACCAACATATAATAAGACACTAACAACAGTTATAATGCAGGTTTTACGTAACGACAGACCGGGTCGTTACATTCTCCCCCTCTTAAACAAACGTTCGTCCTCGAACGAGTCTAAAAACATACCTGGGGTCTCAAACAAGTGAGGATACTTGCTCTGCATTTCCCGCTCGGTCTCCCAAGTAGCTTCCTCCACTGGCTGACCTCTCCACTGCACCTTCACTGATGCTATCTCCTTAGATCTCAGCTTTCTGACCTCACGAGCTAAAATAGCTACTGGCTCAACCTCGTATGACATATCACCCTCGAGCTGAACTGTGCTGAAGTCTAACACATGAGACGGATCACCAACATATTTCCTGAGCATCGACACATGAAACACCGGATGAACACTCGACAAGCGGGGTGACAAGGCAAGTCTATAAGCCACCTCTCCAACCTTCTGAAGTACCTCAAAAGGACCAATAAACCGAGGGCTCAACTTTCCTCTCTTTCCGAACCTCATAACACCTTTCATGGGTGATACTTTTAGCAGGACCTTCTCACCTTCCATAAATGATACATCCCAAACTTTCTGATCCGCATAGCTTTTCTGTCTAGACTGTGCCGTGCGAAGTCTCTCCTGAATCAACTTCACCTTATCCAACGCATCCTGAATCAAATTTGTGCCCAATAACTTAGCCTCACCAGGCTCGAACCAGCCAACCGGATATCTACACCTCCTACCATATAAAGCCTCATACGGGGCCATCTGAATAAATTAGGTACACACCTAATTTATTTTAAGATGTTGGATTATTAACCTAAGTTTGGTCGGTTAACCGTGATTAACGGATCATATAGGGTGCCTTAATAACCTTCCCTATAAGATTAATTAGAATCCTTACTCATAATCTTAAGGCTAAATAGACCATAAAACAAAGTTAACTTTAAGCATTACTTAGTTAAAATTGGTGTCCTAATTCACCGTTAAAATAATTAGATGGCGACTCTCTTAATTAATTAAATCTTCAGAGTTACCAATATGTTATACTCTAGTCTGACCCGTGTTAAAATGAGGTATAACAAGGTCGACACTGGTAAGTAGTGTAATATAGTCTATTAGATGGGACCCGCACATATCTAATGTCACTTGTCCCAACTCTTGACAAAGTTGAGAAACAACTGGACGCATATAGATGTAATTTTCTTTGGCTCGGAAACTATAAAGAAGGAATATACATTTGGTCGGATGGTCTCTAATGACTAAAGCAAGAAGTAGTAGAGGGTTAGGAGTGAGGAACTTAAGGTTTCATAGACAACAACAGTAAACTCAGTGTAATCCCACAAGTGGTATGTGGGGAACCTAAGGTTCATAGAAAGAATATTTTGTTCAAATAGCTGGGGAGCTTCTATACATAAAATATGACCTGTGGCAGGAGGTATCAAATCCAATTGTGGGATGAAGGACAACTGGGTAATGCCAAGGAGTATTGTTGAAGTTCTAGAATTCTGGAACAGACTCAATAGCTCCCCCAATCAGAAAGAGAGATGGAAGATTGTCTCAGCTTGCATTTGGTGGATTGTTTGAAAAGAGAGAAACGAAAGATGTTTTGTAGATAGACATAGTACTATCCAGAAAATGAAAATGCATTGTTTAGCTCTTTCTTATTTTTGGTGTAAGCAAGAGTACATGGAAGATCCAGAATATTTTGTTGATGTTTTAGGATCCTTGTAAGGACTTGGAAACCGTCTTGTACCACCACCTGTAACTATGGACAATTATACCTATTTTGATACAGTTAATATGTATATGCAACAAATGTTACTTTTTCTCAACAAAAAAAACTGTTCTTATGGTGCAATTGCAGAAAACAAATAAGGAATCCATGGTAGTGTTTACTGAAGTAATAAAACCAAATCTGGGGAATGGTAGAGGATTAGAATTTGGTAGGAGAGGTGGCTGGAAAATTGTATGTTGGAGTTTCCTAATCTGTATAATCTGGTCACTATCAAATTCTGCAGTTTGGCTGACTGCCTTAACGATGGATGCTGGAACATGCAATTTAGAAGAAATTTACTAGAAATGTCGGTGAGCTGATTGGTAAACTTGAAGGNAAACCACCTACCTCTTCTTAACAACTGTATTTTGGTTTCATTAACTCACCTTCAATAATGCATGCGGAGATGCATCCCATAGAGGGTGTTCTAGTTCACAAAACCTCTTTGGTTTAAGTTGATTTGTTCTTTTTGCAAAGTTCTCTTTCTTGTATCTTATTTCTTATTTTCTGTTCATCCTTTTCTGCGGTCTCTGTCTATAATTGCTTCCCGTAAGGACTATGTTCACATTGCAGTTGTTGCAATTCATGGTTACTATTTTCTCTTTCATTATTGAAAATGATATATAGTGTAAGTTTTATGCATCTTAACGCTGGCTACCTGGAAGAGTGTAGGCTCACCTTTCACATTTTTTTTGTCAACAAGTTCATTGATGAAGGAAAATTGATGGGTGCTCTTTCCATTTCTGATCGTTTCTTGCAAATTGGAGCCCCGAATTGTTTTCTTCAATTACTAATTGAATGCGGAGAGGAAAATATAATGTCTGGACAGTCTCAAGGTTACTCAGGCAACCATAATTGGAGCCATAGCTGGCAGTACTGTCTGCGTTTGAAGGATAAACAACTGGCAGCTAGACTTGCACTCAAGTATGTCTATAAGTCTCTTTTTCTTCTCTTGGGTTCTTTATTTTGTGTAAAATGGAAGTGATTTGGATGTGGATTCATGCATCACTCCTCACCCTTTCAAGCACTGTAGCTATAATTGGTTGTTTTTGCCTGTTACTGCTGACCCCAGGGTACTCACCAAGCTATCACTTACTGAAACTTTGGAACACCCCAGTGAGAGATTGAGAGTAAAGTGGAGTTAAGGAAAATGATTTCCCTTTTTTGACACTATATATCTAGATTCTAAACTACAACCTTTCCAACCCAAATGTAAACTGTAAGAATGGTTTCTTTGGCATCCTAGAATGTGGACAGTCCCTGTAATTCTTGTACTTAGTTAAAAGGGATTAGTCTCCTTTTGGGACAATTTACATGAAGTCCAGGCACAACTTCAAAGACATTTAGTTCACCCTTAGGTACTTAATTCACCCACCTTATGTTCACAAAAAAATGAGGGTGTCATTAGCATACAATAAATGTGAAATCGTCAGTATTGAGTTGGAACGAAAACCTTGATACACATTTTCATTTACTGCCAAATTATCATTCTATTGAGACCTTCCTTAAACAACAAGAACGAAAATGGAGTTGGATCTCCTTTTCTTAGATTCCTTTGAGTTGGAAAGAAACCCTACGGAGAGCCATTAGTTAGAATGGAGAATCTAACTGTGCTGATGCAAACCATTTCTTTTCAAAACCTAATTCATTATGCACATTGTGAAAAAAAACCCAAGGTTAAACTGAATCTCTTCAGAGTATAAAGGAGAAATATTAAAAGAGAAAAATTCTCCCAGGCAGCTTTCCCGAGACTAATACCTCCAAACCTTTCTAGCCTATTGTACTTCATTCTGAGGGGATTTTCTGGTGGCCTGTGTACGGAATCAACATTTTAGGGGAGATGGATGATAATGCAATTTACTTCGCTGTAGGGTTTAAATCATACGACATAACCAGGGAGGAATCAAGAGCAGAGGTATGGTAACTGGACAGAACAAGGTCGAAACATGATCAGAAGAACTCTAAAGGAATCTTCGAAAGTGAAAGGAAAATCAGTAAGAAGATGGAAGTTCCAGGATCACTTCTCAGAGTTCTTTTGCTCGATAAACTACAACAATCATGGGCGTTACATAAGTATTACAAGCATGCAGGGCAAAAAGAGATCTATCATTATTATACCTGAAATGGAATTTAATGCTGAGTAGCTAGACATTGAAGATAAAATATCAAAATTCATTAATGGAAAAGCTCAAAAGGCAGTTACAGTTGTTCAAAGAAATACAGAGGAAGAACTCTTTTATTCAGACTCTATCGGTAAAAATAAATGGACAACCTGAGAAATGGAGAAGGCAACTGTGCAAGAAAAATATGGCGTCATATGCATCCCAGGAGGGATCAACACTTCCCAAAACGATATCCTTTCCAGGAGTGTAGTGGGAAGCCTCCCAACAGGGATACCCGACACCCTTACCCTTTCGGAGATCCGCCGCTGGGCCAACAACACTTGGAAGCAGGCACATGGAGTGAATATTTATGAGACAGGTCAAAATCGCTTCCTCTTCGAATTTTCATAAATTCCATCTTCAATGGTGGTCGCCGACGATGGGATCTCTCTCAAAAGCTGAATTAGTGGACCAAGTTTGGATTAGACTTGTTGGACTCCCTCTGCAACTTTGGTCACATAAGGTTTTCAAAGAAGTTGAAGACTTATGTGGGGGGTTGTATCCTAACAGAGGAAGAGACGGAACTCAGGAACTATCTGAAATGGGCACGTCTGAAGGTCGGTCAGAGGTAATGGTGGTTCAATTCCAAAAACAGTCAACATTGAAAACGAAGAGATCACTTTTTCAATTCAAGTTTGGTCTGAAACGCCGGTAAGATTTACCTCCGGTGAAGAAAGAGAGGAAAGAGAAGAAAGGGTTATGGACCAACAGTTAATTGTGGGCTCTACTTTGCAGGGGAAGGGCTCAAGATATCAGTGATGTGATAGGGTACGTGGGTTTTTCAAAAGCAACACAACATATTCCTAATGAGGGAACATATGGTCGGGCATGTGAGAGGGCATTTAACCCTAAAGTCGTGATACAAAAAAGGACCCAAGTTTACTTGGGCCCAGACATCATGGGCCAACACATTTTAGAAGGCAAGTCCATTAAGGAATCTCCAACTGAGCCCAGAACTGATACACTAAAAGAAGAATTTGCTGCTTATTTTATATCTTCTACAATTATATTGCACGCTGCAAATATCGAGCCCAACCTATCAGAGAAAAAAATGATATCAGAATAAGAAGAAGGAAACAAAGAAGCAGTGAAGACTCGACTGACAAGGAAGGCGCTATGATTATTGTGAAAGAAAGTGACTACTCTTTGCTTGAGTTACAAACCTCTAATAACATGCAAATCTTTAAACTGGGGGAAAGCTCCGGTTGGGCAATTGAAGAGGCAGGACCTTTGAACTTGCAAATCGAAGAGGTCGAGAAGGATTCATATTTTGAAACACCTATTTGGATCCATCAAAACATCATGAGACTAGGCAAAAAATTTTGGGGTAGACTTTCAGGGTTGTGAGAAGGAGGCACTATGATTGTTCATGAAGATTGACCAAAGAGGAAAATAAACAAGGAGGATGCAAGGCAGATTGAGACAGCTACACCAATAACAAAGATATCAAAAGAATTGAAAAGCCTAGACTTTGAGAGCAATTTCAAAAGCAATGGCACCATAAGCAAGGGAGGCTACCACATCAATCAAGATCAATGAAAGTAAACATTGTATCATGGAATGTAAGGAGTCTAAACAGAGAAAGGAGGAGAAGACTAATCAACATTTGGATTAAGTATTAACACTTGGAAAGCAGATGTTTACTGCTTGCTTTCTGGAGACCAAAATTGAAGGAGACATCAAAGGAATTGTGAAAGAGCTTTGGACAAACAAATGGGTGAAATTTGAACAATTGGAGGCTAGTGGCACTAGGGGAGGCATTTTATTAATGTGGGACAATAGGGTTTTGGTAGGGGAGACCAGCAACTTGGGATCCTATTCAATCACATGTAAATTCACCGGTAAAACCCAAGACTTCACATGGCACTTAACAAGTATTTATGCTCCAAATCTCAGGGATGAGAGAGAAGATGTTTGGTGGGAAGTAGGAGCAACCGGGGGTTTTTTCTCAGGCCCTTGGGTGGTATGTGGGGACTTCAATACAGTCAAATTCCCGTCAGAAAAGAAAAATTGCAATAGAATCAACAGATCAATGGCTGAATTCTCTGATTTCATTCTAGACATGGAGTTGGTGGATTTACAACTGTTATGAGGCAAATTCACATGGAGGAAAGGGGACAAACATGATATTGAAACTAGGTTGGATAGATTTCTAATCTCTGACGATTGGGATAAGGGCTTCAGAAACATCAAACAATCAACACTTCATATAGTGACTTCTGATCATACTCCTTTGTTACTTCAATGCAGTAACTGGGAACCAACTAAGTCCTACTTTAAATTCGAGAACTAGTGGTTTCAGACCTAGGGATTCAAATATAGGGTTAAAGGACAAGTGGAAATCTTTCATCTGTGAAGGAAGGTCCGACTATATCCTAGCTTTGAAATTAAAAGCCTTGAAGGATAAACTTAGAGAATGGAGTAAAACTCTTCAAGGGAATTTGGAAATGCAGAAACTTAACATCCTCACTCAACTATAAGAATTAGACGAGACTCAGGACCTCAGAAACTTCAATGAAGATGAAATACTTACAAAAGCTGCATTATTAGAGGAGTTTGAGGAGATTGCAAAACATGAGGAGGTTGCATGGAGACAAAGATTGAGAGCACTCTGGCTGAAACAAGGAGACAACAACACGAATTTTTTCCATAGAACGGCCAATGCGCACAGAAGGTACAATAACATCGACATGCTGGAAATTGAAGGTGAACCTGTAAGGAACCCTGCTGATATCAAGAAGGAGATCATCACTTTCTACCAAAATCTTTATGCTGAGTCAGAAGTGTTGAGGCCCTAAGGAAACCTTAGAGTTTTCCTATGATCACCTTAGAAGAGAATGAGATGTTGCAGAGTCCTTTTGATGCCCAAGAAATATGGAGCAATCTCCAATCATGTGTTGGGGACAAACCACCAGGCCCTAACGGCTACACTATGGCTTTCTTCACTTTGTATTAGGGGTATTATCACTTTTAGCCCGCGCTAGAAGCTATTTGTATATGGTAACCGAAATATTGTATAACATTTGTATATAACATATAAAATGTGTGTATATACAAAAAAACATACAAAATTTATACGTTTTTTCGGCTGGCTATATAGTGTCATTTTTCCTAACTATTAGATGTTCATACAAGTTTGAGTTAAGTCCTACAAAGACTAAGCCCAATAACAAGACCAACAAATACTAATTAAATCTGAGCCCAATAATAAAACTTATGTACATCTTCGACCATATCCAGTAACAAATGTTAGTGCTGTGGTGCCGGCTGGGAGCATAAGCTTTAGCCATAGAGAAACAAATCTACAGATGTGTAACTAACTTCTTCAGCTCTTGCTCTATAAATGTTCCTATCGGTAACTTCATCAGCTTCTGGTAATGCTTCACAATTTACATTGATACAACAGAATCCCACCGCTCAGAATCGACCAAATATAGAATTCACGTTCCCTTGCTAAATTTATTGAGATGTATGATCAAGCAAAGGACTTGAATCCTGCTGACATATCAACAGACTACCACAAATGCAGTTGCTTTGTTAACTCAGATTTCATACCGCAACCAAACGAGAAATAAAAAAATCTGCATGCATGAATATGGTCGAGCATGGAATGTCCATTCTGGCAAACTATCATAACAAACTCAAGGTCCCATAGCTTTTAAAGTTAAAGGAAATATTGTTCAAATGATTTAAAACTTTTAAATTTGAATGAATAACGGGTAACTAATACTACCTTTTTCCTCAGCATCTTTATACTTTAATTGGCTTCCTTCGTCAATGAAGGTGCCATTGGAAAGTTTTGACGACGTTGTGATTTAATGAGCTCTGGGTTTCCAGTTTGGAAGTCTTGGATATCTGCTTATCTTCCTTGTGCACAAGATCTTCCTTGTGCACAAGATCATCAGTAACATCATTCATATTACCTGGAACTAGATTATCCAGGGTTTTGATGTAATAAAAAACCTCAGAACATTCAGTTTAGAAAGCACTACTGCAGGGAAAAGTGTATAACAACAAAAGATAACCTTTTTGGTAAGGAAGTTCTTTTTGCTTTCTTCTTCATGGATCTGCTCAAGTTCATCAGCAGATAACCATATCATATCCCAATCCCAATAATAATAATAGTGCCGTATTAAGGTGATGTGAAATACAATCGATCATCTCTAACATAAAAGTAATAGGTAGGTAGGTGTAAACACAACTGCCAAGGCTGTGTATATGATACATCCAAGGAACAAAGAAAATTTAGAAATCACTACTTACAAAACAGGCATTCATGAAGATCTGTCTAATGGCTCCTGTAAATAGTGCATCCAAAAAGAATCATACCATAAAGAGAACTTGAAAATATGTTAAGATAACACAGTATAAATAAAATAGGGGAAGCACCTTGTCAGATGGATTGTCTTCCACCGTTCCTTGCGTTGCAGATTCAAGGTTTCCACAAGCAAATATCATCAGTCAACTTGAAACTTCTAGATGGTTCAAGTTAGATAGCTAAAAGGTATGTATATATACTACATCGATTATATTTGGTTGGGTAAATAGTTCTACCTCTACGTTACTCAGCAGGAAGGTGGAGTCAATTGATATTTTTCGATAAATAGCGTTCTGAGTAGGAAGAGGGGGTCAATTGCACTTGAAGATATTTTGGTAATGGTAGGAGAACAATAACAAATAGTATAATATTTGGAGTTTGTCACGAGAAAATAAATAAATAAATAAATGATATCATGGATTCAAACACTTTTTAGACTTGGGGACGATGATAGATTCTTGTCAAGTGCATATATCAGGACATCGCAAAATGATAAGTAGAGAGTAATAAACTGTAAAGAGATGAATACAAAGCAGAAATCTTAATAATAAGTAAGATGACTACCTTTTCACAGGATCAAACTCAGAAATTTCACCCTCATAGAACTATTAGCTAGACTTCTTTTTCCATATTCAAGAAATGGTAAAAGTCAATTTGGTACAAGGAATTCATGAAGATGTGCTCTGATGATATTCTAAAAGTCAAAATGCCAAGTGAGATGTTTTCTTTCTATCATTGACTTGGTCATCATGTCATTACTAAATGTTCCGAGTGAATTTACAGATTAAGTTGGTAATATTTTTTCCCTTGATAATGTAGAAAAAAGAAACTGGAAATTAGTATTTTTCAACCAAAGAAACTTCTTCATATTCATGGAAATGGTGCCTTATTTTCCTTTTTGACGCTATCAAAAAGGAGATGAAGAAGCTCCATTGAGATTTCATCACTTTCTTCTATGAGCAGAGTCATGATTTCATCACTGAAGAAGTTTACGCTGCTTGAATCTGTCAGTTCGCACTTGCAATATTGATATACCTGTTTAACTAAAGAATTAGATCCTTTGACCAAAGATGTTTCTAGGATGAACGCGGGTTACTGATAATCAAGGAAATAATATTAAATAAAGAATTATAAGTAAAAGACAATAGTATGATACGCCAAAAAGTAAAGTGTGTTGTATTCGCAGTCTAGATCCTCTTTACAAGCTATATTACCTTCCTTTATATAGGGAGTTTCTTAATATAACGTCTGATTCTTGCAATGATTGACCATTAATGACTAATTATTACATTAATGAGGCGTTACAAAGGGTAACCGTAATTGTTGCATGAAGGTCACATAACGTATGGATCATTAATTGAGGATCCTTGAATCTGCCCGTAGCTCTGTCCTGATTCACTCTGACCGTGTCTCTTCCCCGTCTTAATCAGGTTGAATTTCCTATGGCTGATGAACTCGAAGGTTTATTGATCCGTGTCTCTTTGTTACGTACCTCTTTATAGAATCATATCCAGCTGTCGCATTTTTCTTGGTCCACGTAGCCGGCTGAGTTGTCTAGAATCAGCTTACGTGTGAGACTCTTTTTTACCAATACAGATAGTCCCCCCACTTACCATTTATTTATCGATTAATATTTGGTAAGTGGATACACATTTATGGCGGGAATATTTTGCCACCGTTTTACCTCGAAACATTGTATCCTTCTCTGAACATAGGCGTCGTTGTCACTTCCATTTAATGCTCAAACCACGTGTCCTTCCCGGATTGGTTCTGCAGTTACTCGACGCCTTTTAGGGCTTTTTGCGGCTGCGTCAGTCCCGAAGTGACACTTTCAATTATGACTTTTCATCATCATTTTTTCCCATGTTTGACGGTTGTTCTCAAGTATAAATACCTTTCTTCTTTTCTTTGCTTCCACGAAACACTTTCTAACTTGTATCTTTTACTTGTAAAGAATTTTTTCTTGCCTATGTAAACATGTCTTCTTCAAATCAACCCAAAAGAGTAATAGATGTTGATAATTTAACACCATCTTCTGCTCCGACTATGAGTCGGAGGGGTGGTAGACTAAGGAGTCTAGGATCCACTCCTTCGAGAGGCTCTTCTTCTTCTCAAATAGTCTCCCCTCTTTCTGCTAGGTCTCTAGTTTCTCCAAGGGCTAGGGCTTCCTGGTCTTTGTCTAGAGGTAGAGATGAACACCTTCGTGAACCTAGAGTTGATGAAATTATTCCCGCCGAGTTTGTCTTTACTAAGGATAATCAAGTTCTCATAGATCAGTCTTCTTCCCTTGATAGCGTTGAGAGGTATCCAACCCTTATTACTGAAGGTCAGATTTCCCTTGTTCGTAGGGAGTGTTTTTGGAGGTCTGATTTTCCTGTATATATTCCGAATAGTAATCAAAGAATAACGTCTTACAAGACGGGATATTATTTTGTTTATACTTACCCTTTTACTCTAGGGTTTAGACCTCCCATTGATCTCGTCATAATTGAATTCTTCCGTTTCTTCAATATTTGCTTAGGTCAAGTTGGTCTGCTTTTGTGGAGAGTTGTCGCGTGTCTTAGGAGTTTAGCTTCTTTAGCCTCGGTTCCTTTTACTTTTAACCATCTTATTCATCTCTACTCTCCTGCCTTATTTCGTCAAGGGGTTTTTACTCTGGTTGCCGGGAGTAAAAGAGTGTTGGTAACCCATGGAGATGATAAGGACAAAGGTTGGTACCTACGGTACGTCGCTGTGCCCACTGCTGGTTCAGTGGGTGAAGAAAATCTTCCCTTCCCTGAGAAGTGGAATCGTGCACGTGAGTACATTTTAGCTCACATCTATTTATTTTCCTTCTTTCTGACTCGAGATGTTTTACTAACACCGTATCTGTTTCTTCTTCTCTCAGCAATCATGGGTACTGTTGAGAATGTCTCCGGTATCCATGATTGGGTAGTAAAATTATTGTCTGTTGCTCCTTTGGAAGAAAGATCTTGGAAGTACTTCGCTGGGAAGTACGGTTGGCAAGTGAAGACCCCCGGTAGTGAAGCTTTTGTTTCTACTTCTTTCCTTACTCGAGCCTTTTTCCTTTTTTTGCTTAACCTTTTCCTTTTTGATAGGATTTTCTGCTCGTGGGTGTTTGCTACGTCTATTCCGAAGATGTCTCTAGCCCAGGCCCAGGAGATTATTGTTGGTTCGTCTTCCTCTAAGAGGAAGGTTGGTGAGTCTCGATCTGTAGAAGAAGAAGAAGAATAAGAAGAAGAAGAATAAGAAGAAGAGGGTGCTTTGGTGCACAGGTCACAGAGAAGGCAGGTGATTTCAGACGATGAGTCTACACCCATGACTTTGCCTTCCGTGTCTGAAGTCAGACCCTTTACCTCTGAAGATGCTTCACCTTCTCTTGTTCATGAATATGTTGATTACTTGTTCCATGAAGGCTTTGGTCTTGCCTCTGATGAAGTCCCCTTGGCTGTCTTTCCCGCTTCTTTAAGAGAAGCTATTTCATATGCTCCTAGTATCTCCTCTGCTCCTTTGGCTATTACTACTTCTGCTGTTGCTTTGCCCGTGGCTTCCTCAACTGTTCTATCCTCCTTTCCTGCTGCTTTGCCCGTGGCTTTTCCAGCTCCTCAATCCTCCGTGCCTATTGCTGCTTCACCTCTACCTGCTTTCGTGCCTTCCGTTAGGTAAGTAGGGTCTTCTAGCAGGGAGATGTGGCAAGTAATAATAGAAGTTCCGGCTGAGGGGAGTCTTTTCAAGAAAATGGGTGAGCCCGAAGTGTGGCTTAAGCCTTTGATAGGTCCCACGGAGAAGTCCAAGATAGCTAGCCACAGTGCCCTTACATGGGCCAATGAAGTTGTGCATACCTCTTTGAAGGTATGGTGCAGTTTATCCCATTTCACTTTCGTATATGAAATTTATCATATCTAATTGGTTTATTTCTTGTAAATTAATCTTATAGGCATGGAGCTCATGAATAGAATCTCAAATACGGATCATGAGACAAAAGAGTTGCGGGCTGATGTTGATAATTGGAAGGCACGATATGCCAGCTTAAGGATTGACATGGATGCCCCAGAAGGGGAAATGAGTACCTTGAAGCGGCAGATGATACTCATGGAAGCAGAACTGGCAATGGAGAAGGCTTCGTCCAATCAGGCTGATAAGGACAAGGGCATTCTGGAATCTTCATTTGCTGAGCAGCTATCCCGTGCCTCAGAGGAGATTAGGAACTTGAAAGAATTGCTGGGGCATAAGGAGGAATATTTAGGCGAGCTCCTGCAATCACTCACCCGTACTCAATAGGATCTTCGTAATGCTTTAGACAGAGTTCAAACTCTGGAGGAGTCGATTGTACCATTGAGGGCTACCCATGAAGCTGCTGAAGCGGAGAAGGACGGGCTGAGAGCTGAGCTTCAAGTATGGGCAAGGGATTATGAAGATCTTGAAGAGGCAGCTGATGTCGATGTGAGCTAGGCATATATGAATTCTCGCCTTGACACATTGACGAAAATGAGTCAAGAGGGTTTTGACCTTAGTGCTGAAATAGCTAAAACTAAGGAAGCCATGGAGAAGGCTCAACAAGGTCATAGACTCTCTTCACCTTATGGTGAGACTCCTGGTGCTCGTGCCTCTTCATCCCAAGTTGCTCCCATTCCTTCTGCCGGTGAAGAAGTCAATCCTCCTCCTCAAGAAGATTAAAGTGTTGATTCACCCTCTTTTTTTTATTTTATTTTATTTGATTGGTGGTTACCCCCAGCTCCATCGGGGGTAAATTTGAATCTACATAAAGTCCCCAACTGAGAAGTTAGGGGCATTTTAATGTATAAACTATATGCGGATAAGTACTAGTTAGTACTTAGTTCTTACTTAGCCGCTCTTTTTTGAATATATGCAAAGTGTGACTTTTTGTTTTGAGCTTTTGTTTCACTCTTTAGTCATTTGCATGTTTTGATTTTCGAGGTTTTTTTTACCTCTGAATTTTTGCATGAAGATGCTGAAATCACTAGTACCTTTTCATAGTAGGCACGGTGTTGTATAAAATGTGAGCCTTATTTGTAATAGGCTTTGTTTGTGAAAGAGGGCCCTTTCTTTTTTATTGACACTTAATGAAGAAGACGTCTCAACTTTATGATGGTGTAATAATGCAATAAAGTGATAGGAATTTTTCACATGTTTGAGAATGCTTCCGAAGAAAGTTTTTCGTTTGAACTTTCATGACATTTTACATGTGTTTGATTTATCGTCTAAAATTCATGTTGCAACTGTTTTCATTTAACATATTTGATACACACTTGTATCTCGTAACTGTTTTTCATAGGTAACCGTTTTTTTCGAATTAATACAAGGAAACAACTATTTTTCATTAGTAACAACTTTTATAATGATCGGGGCTTTTACCCGTAACTGTTTTTGTTGACAACAATTTTTAATAAGTAAAAGGGAAATGCTTTTTCATCCGTAGCTGTTTTATTTGATAACAGTTTTCTGAGCAAATGCAAGGTTTTGATCTTTCATCCGTAACTGTTTTATTCGATAACAGTTTTCTATATGAGTACAAAGATTTCGTAACTGTTTTTAATCACAACAGTTTTTGAATGAGTACAATGATGATGATTTTTTACCCCTAACTGTTTTTGTTACAACAATTTTGAATAAGTACAAAGATGTGCATTTCTTCCTCGTGGCTAATATTTTGCCTTTTAACCCGAACATGTTCGAAGGTTTTTTGATTTAGGCTTTGAATTTGAGTCTCCAGCTCTTTCAATTTTGCTTGTATCACTTGATATGTTGGGTAGATGGATCTTCAGGCTCGAGATTTGACTCTCTGATAGTCTTCTTTGCTTTGTCTTAGCCTTCCATACTGTATAGTCCCCCAAGTGTTTGAGCTTTGAAGAATGAAATCTCGAGCACTTGACTATTCCTTCCTTGTGGTCCTTTTCCTGAAAAGGAAAAACGTGCGGGACTCAAAGGTCCATTAGAAAGTGTAACCCTAGACCGGGAATTGTGTTATTTCCTCACGTCTTTGCAAGTCTAATATCATCATCTGGTGATGGGTTAGTTTTATTCCTATCATCTAAAAAATTTAGTAAAATTTTAAATGTTCAAAATAAAATCGAACGTGCGATACCTGATCGGGGGTACTTCTTTTCCTTAGAAGTAGTACTTCTTCAAGTGGATGGCGTTCCAGCTTTTTGGTATGATTCTGCCGTCCATGGCTTCCAGTTCGTAGGCACCCTTCCCATCTATGCCTCAGATTTTGTAGGGTCCTTCACAATTTGGACTTAGCTTTCCTGCGCCTGCTTCTTTTGTTGATTGAAAGACTTTTTTGAGGACGAAGTCCCCAATCTTGAAGTATCTAAGATGAGATTTTTGGTTGTAGTAACGCTCTATTATTTGTTTTTTAGCTGCCATCCATCTTAATGTTGCTTCCCTTCGTGGTTCGAGCAGGTCCAGATTAGTCCTTAACTCATCGTTGTTTGCCTCCTCCGTGGCTGTTATAACCCTTATGCTTGGTTCGACAATCTCCATGGGTATTAAGGCTTCTGAGCCATATACAAGTGTGAATGGAGTTTCTCCCGTGGCTGTTTTTGATGTTGTTCTGTATGCCCATAATATCGCTGGTAATTCATCAGGACAATTTCCTTTGGTTTTATCTAGCCGCTTCTTTATATTATTGATGATGATTTTATTTGTTGACTCAGCTTGACCATTAGCCACGGGATGGTACGACGTTGAAGTTATCCGTTTGATTTGCCAGCTTTCAAAGATTTCTATGATTTGAGAGCCTATGAATTGTGGGCCATTATCACACACGATTTCCTTTGGTATCTCAAAGCGGCATATTATATTTTGCCATAAGAAGCTTCCTTTTCCCGTACTTGTTTGAACGCTTCTGCCTCTACCCATTTTGTGAAATAGTCAGTAAGTACGAGTAGAAACCTTACCTGTCCTTTAGCTGGGGGAGGAGGTTCCACTATGTCCATCCCCCATTTCATGAAGGGCCACAGATATATGATTGGATGCTATAATTCTGCCAGTCGATGCATGTTATTGGCGAACCTTTGGCACCTGTCACATTTGGATACAAAGTTTTCTGCATCCTCTTCCATCTTAGACCAATAATAACGGGCTCTAATTAGGGTTTTTACCAAGGATCTCGCTCTTGAATGATTTCCATAGTGTCCTTCATGGACTTCTTTCATCACGAACTCCATTTGATTAGGTCCGAGGCACTTAGCTAGGGGTCCTCCGAACATCTTGTGATATAATGAGTTACGAATGAGGCAGTACCGTGCAACTTTGCGGCGAAGTGCTTGAGTTGTTTTCTTGTATTTAGGTACGGTGCCATTCTGCAAAAAATTAAGAATTTCGTTTCTCCAATCCCATGTTAAATTGTTGAAAGTTACCTCATTTCTGTCTTGGTCGATTGATGAATGGACTAGATGAACGACAATTGCATTGTCTTTGTTTGTTACTTCTGTAACTGCTGCGAGGTTTGCTAATGCATCTGCCTCTGCATTTTCTTCTCTAGGTATTTGTATTACCTTCCATGTTTTGAATTGTCTTACGAGTTCTCGTGCCTTTTCCAGATATTGTTGCATCCGAGTCTCTCGAGCAATGTAAGTCCCCTGCATTTGATTTACTACCAGTTGATAGTCGTTGTTGATTATGATTTGCTTGATTGATAGTTCTCGTGCTAGTTCGAGGCCTGCAATGACAATTTCGTACTCTGCTTCATTGTTAGTTATAAGATAACATTTAATAGCTTGTCGTGTCTTCTCACCCGTGGGTGATATTAAGACTATGCCTAAGCCGACACCTTTTATATTGGAAGAGCCATCAGTAAATAGGGTCCATAGACCCGGATTAGCACCGTTAAAGAGTTGTAACTCCTTTTCCACTTCAGGGGCAATGTTACTACTAAAGTCAGCAACAAAATCAGCTAATATTTGTGACTTAATTGCAGTTCTAGGCTGATATATTATTTCATGCTCACTTAATTCTATGGCCCACTTGGCTAATCTTCCTGACAGTTCTTGCTTATGCAATATATTTCTTAAAGGATATGAAGTCACGACAGTGATTGGATGACATTGAAAATAGGGTCGTATTTTCTAGATGCCATTATTAAAGCTAAGGCTAACTTTTCTAGATTTGGATATCTGGTTTCAGCATCTAGTAAAGTTTTACTTACGTAATAAATAGGTGATTGTTTACCTTTATCTTCTCTTACCAATACTTCACTTACAACAATTTCTGAGACAGCTAGGTAGATATATAATCTTTCCCCTTCTTTTGGCTTTGACAACATCGAAGGTTTTGATAGATAAGCCTTCAAAGGGCCTGCTGACATTCTTCAGTCCATTCGAACTGATTCTGCCTTTTGAGGTCTGAAAAGAATTTAAAATGTTTTTCGGAAGACTTGGAAATAAATCTTCCCAAAGCTGCTATTCTCCCTATCAGTCTTTAAACTTCCTTTTTATTTGTTAGTATATCAGGTATTTATTCTATAGCGTTAATTTGAGCGGGATTTACCTCTATTCCCCTGTTTGATATAAGGAAACCCAAAAGTTTACCTGGTTATACACCAAAAGCGCATTTTTCCGGATTTAGCTTCATATTGTACCTGCGTAAAATATCAAAAGTAATAGAAAGGTGCTGGAAATGGTCTTCCGCCCGTGTTGATTTTATCAGCATATCATCAAATGTAGACTTCCATCATTTTCCCCAGATGTTCTTGGAACATCTTGGTTACCAGCCTTTCATAGGTGGCTCCAGCGTTTTTCAAGCCAAAAGGCATGACTTTATAACAGTAAGTCCCCCTGTTTGTGATGAAGGAGGTTTTTTCCTCGTCTGAGGGATCCATTTTAATCTGATTATAACCAGAATATGCATCTAGAAAGCTTAATAATTCATGACATGCGGTGGCATAAATCATTTGATCTATATGTGGTAATGGGAATAAATCTTTGGGGCATGCTTTATTTAAATCTGTATAATCTACACATACCCTCCATTTGGCATTCTTTTTAAGTACTACCACAGTATTATCTAACCAATTAGGGTACATTACCTCTCGTACCGAACCAATTTTCAAGAGTTTTTGTACCTCTTCGCCAATCACTTGGTTCTTGAATGGTCCTTGCTTTCTTTCTTTTTTTCTTAATAGGTACGAAGGATGGATCGTCATTCAGTTTATGAGTCATCACTTCTGGTGGAATATCTGTCATATCTAAGTGGGACCACGCAAAGCAATTTGCGTTAGCCTTTAAATAATCAATTAACGTACCTTTTTGATCGGGGCTCAGCCTCGTGCCTATATAAACCTTATGTTTAGGTTTTTTCTCAAACAATGGAACAACTTCGAGCTCTTCCGTAGTTGTTTTGATGTGTTCGTCTTCTTCTGGTTCATGAATGACGTCCGGTCTAGAGTCCACATCTATGTGGTCCAACGCATCTCTCGTGGTCACCTTCTCGTGGGTATCTCTTCCCGTATCTGTTTGAACATTCACTTCTTGCGTACCTGTTTGGTCAGTAACTTTTTCCGTACCTGTTTGACCAGTGACATCCCTTTGGAAGATTCCTTTGTCTTCCGATTCTTCCTTCTCTTTTCTTGTTATAAAGTGCTACGGAATTTATATTTCTGGAGGCCTGTTGATCACCCCTAATTTGTCTGATTCCCCATTCTAAGGGAAATTTGATTACCTGGTGAAGAGTGGATGGAACTGCTTTCATGTCATGGATCCAGGGCCTTCCCATAATTACGTTATAAGCCATGTCAGTATCAATGACTTGGAATTTGATGCTCTTAGTTACTCCCTCGGCGTAAGTGTTTAGTTCGATCTCTCCCTTGGTTATCATTGTTGAGTTATCAAACCCTGATATGGCTCGTGCCTTTAGGATAACCTGATTTCCCATGAGCATTTGTTCCACGACTCTTAACAAGATAATATTGACTGAACTACCTGGATGAATCAACACTCTTTTAACGTTAGTGTCATGAATGAGTAAGGATATTACCAGAGCATCGTTATGGGGAAGCATTAGCCCGCCAAAATCTGCATCATCAAAGGTTATTTCATATTCATCTTCTCGAACCCGCTTTTCGTGGGTAATTGTGACCTTCGATGCTAATTGGCAAACTATTCCGTTTACTTCCTCTCCTCCATGTATCACGTTGACGGTTCGCTTTGGAGAAGGAGGCTTTGGGGGCTCCTGCCTGTTCTTCATATATGCCTGTTTACCTTTATCACTAAACAATTCTGTTAAATAGACCTATTTCACTAAGTGTTCTATTTCGCCTTGTAGGAATCTGCAATCTGCAGTCCTGTGTCTATGATCATTATGAAATTCACACCAGAAATCTAGGTTCCTTTTATTTGGGTTAGACCGCATCTCTTTGGGCCATTTAACCTTATCTCCCATATTTCTTAATATTAAAACAAGTTCAGGAGTACTTACATTAAAGATATGATCCCCAGCTCGGGCATTACCTCTAGGCCGTTCATCAAGACCCTTTCTGGATCTGGATGAGGATGAGCCCATGTCTCTGCTTGGTGGTCTATAATCTGACCTAGTGTTTTCAAATCTGGGACGAGTTTCACGTCCCGATGGTCCTAAGTAAGGATCGTACCTGTTTTTACCTGATCTCATGTCTGATTCAGGACGTCTGGATCTGGAATGATCTTCATCTCTCGAACGAGCAATGATATCTTCTTCTATTCTATGTTTAGTGTTGTACCTGTTATATACATCATTCCACGTTGTAGGTGGGAATTCTCTTAGACTTTATTTGAGTCTCCTCGTGGCTTCCGAGCTTTTGTCGTTTAGATTGGTTGCAAATGCCATGGCTGCCCAATTATCAGGCACCCCGGGTAATTGCATTCTTTCTTGTTGAAACCTGTCTACAAATTCACGGAGTAGTTCTGTGTCTCCTTGCTTTTTTTTGAATATGTCTTCCATTCTTTTCTCAACTTTTTGTGCTCCAAAGTGTGCTTTTATAAACGAATCTGCAAGCTCAGCAAAAGAGTCAATAGAATTTTCAGGGAGAAGAGAATACCATGTTAGGGCTCCTTTGGTGAGTGTTTCTCCGAATATTTTGAGAAGGACTGATTCAATCTCCTGTTTAGTTAAGTTGTTGCCCTTTACTCCAGTAGTAAAAGCGGTCACATGGTCGCGTGGATCAGTTGTTCCATCATACTTGGGAACGTTAGGCATTTTAAACTTCTTGGTATAGGTAAGGGTGTTGCGCTTGGTTTCTAAGGTTGTTGAGAATATCTATCAGCATCAATGCCTTTGATAATAGGTGGTACTCCAAGAATTTGCTCGATTCGATCGTTTTGTTCCTTCATCTGTTTCTGCATGGTTAGCAGTAAATTTTGTAATTCAGAGTTATTAGTCATACCTGGTCTTGCTTCGAGAGATTCATTAGGAGTGTCACCCCTTGGCGAGTTTATCAATCCAGATTGAGGATTTTCCCCGGTGACTGTATTGTTTGAAGGTGGTGTCAGTGATGCAGGTGGTGCTGCTGGTAATCCCCTTGCAAATTCTTGCAAAGCTTGTCTCACGNAACCACAGGGGGTTCCTTGAGGTGATGGAACTGGGGTTCCATTCCTCTGCTGGTTGTTGTCGTTGGAGTTCGACATAGTTTAGAGGATATCAATGGAAAAGTGAACAAAGATTATCAAATTCCCGGTAACGGAACCAATTTGTTTAACCAAAGAATTAGATCCTTTGACCAAAGTTGTTTTTAGGATGAACGCAGGTTACTGATAATCAAGGAAATAGTATTAAATA
The DNA here is from genome assembly GCA_005239495.1 of Nicotiana undulata. NCBI lineage: Eukaryota > Viridiplantae > Streptophyta > Magnoliopsida > Solanales > Solanaceae > Nicotiana > Nicotiana undulata. The sequence continues at coordinate 38,596 of ML260537.1, read as the reverse complement.
AAGAAGTATAAGTAAAAGACAATAGTATGATACGCCGAAAAGTAAAGTGTGTTGTATTCGCAGTCTAGATCCTCTTTACAAGCTATATTCCCTTCCTTTATATAGGGAGTTTCTTAATATAACGTCTGATTCTTGCAATGATCGCCCATTAATGACTTATTATTACATTAATGAGGCGTTACAAAGGGTAACCGTAATTGTTGCATGAAGGTCACATAACATATGGATCATTAATTGAGGATCCTTGAATCTGCCCGTAGCTCTGTCCGGATTCACTCTGACCGTGTCTCTTCCCCGTCTTAATCAGGTTGAATTCCCCGTGGCTGATGAACTCGAAGGTTAATTGATCCGTGCCTCTTTGTTACGTACCTCTTTATAGAATCATATCCAGCTGTCGCATTTTTCTTGGTCCACGTAGCCGGCTGAGTTGTCTAGAATCATCTTACATGTGAGACTCTTTTTTACCAATACAATGATACCACTTTGTCACGCCCCGAACTTGAGGAGGCGTGGCTGGCACCCGGTGCCATACTGGCCCGAGCGAACCACTCTGTAACTCATGATCGTTCGAACAAAACTAGAACATACATAAGTCGATTTAGCTGGACTCATTCTTTTTGTATCTATCATGGACCAACATGGCCACAATTGTAATGCATATATAAGTGGGCAACACTGTATGAATAAATTATCGTTTTTAAAACATGAATACATATGGGCCGTCAAGGCCTCTGACATATTGTACAAACTGAACTTCTGTCTACAAAGCCTCTAAGATTATTTGACATCAAATGGGACAGGGTACCGGCCTACCCATAAGTGTGTAGAAAAACTATGACACGATGACATAGACTCAGATGCACTCCGAATAAGGTGGAGTCTTACCGATCCTTCGCTGAATGCCAATCTCGTCTACTATGAGGGATCATCAAACTGATTGTCTATACGTGCGGGCATGAAACGCAACGTCCCAAGGAAAAAGGGACGTCAGTACGAATAATGTACCGAGTATGTAAGGCAGGAAAGCATAAGTAAGAACAGTAATGTAAACGGGGATAGAGAATACACAACCTGTAACATTTGGTTACCTCTGAGGGATACTAACATGAAATGTGTGATACATACATATATATATATATATATATATATATATACATATACCTTTAAAACACCCGCCTCTATGGGCATCATCATCATCATATCGTACCCGGCCGTAATAGGCTCGATAAAACGTACCTGGCCATGTGGAGCTCGGTAAAACCCAACTGATCAATGGTTGCACAATAGGTGCCATATCCGGCCGACTATAGCGCGGCTCAGTTGAGTAAAATAGATACGTATATGTCACGACCCAAATTATAAATCAGGTCGCGATGGCGCCTGACACCGAAGTCAGGCAAGCCAACATCAATATACTAGTGAGTATCATTGAATTTATAGAAAACATTTTCGTCACTTACCAAATTCAGATTTTTTTAACTGAAATAGCCAGAAAAGTCAAAATTTATATTTAAAGCCCAAAATACAATGTCTACTATGTGTGTCCTAAGAACTAGTGTCACAACTTTACAAGCATCTAGTAGAATGAGAGTCCAAAAGAAATAAGTCTGCCCTACTGTCTGAGGAAAATGTGGACAAATATAACAAAAAGAAAGAAAACTCCAAGGTGCTGCTGGAAGACGTCAGGGAAAGCAGCTCACCGAGAAGTCCAAACCAAGTGCAAGTCAGGGACGAGCTCTGGACTGATACCTAGATGCACCTGCCTCAGGACCTGTACAATTAAGTACAGAAGCATAACATGAGTACATAAACAACAAGGACTCGAAACTAATCAAATATTGCATAAATAAATCAATCTATGCTCAAAAGTATGAAATTCCTCTATCTAAGTGATTATTTCAACCTAAATAGAAAAATTCCAAAATACACCCCCGGGCTCACATGCTCGGATTCCGGAAATTTTCGAAGGAAACACTCACCCATAGCCTAAGGATCAACATTATATAGTTTTTGTATGATTTCATAACTAATTCTTTGGTAATTCTCTCATTTTTATAATAACCTAGGTTTTCACCCTAACCCATGACTTCTACTAATTAAGGTGTTAATTTAACTAAGAATTCAAGTATTAAACTAAGTTTAGTGTAGGAATTACTTACCTTACAGTAGTTAGGTCATTTGTCTCTTTTGCATGCTCAAAAATCGCCCAAGGATGAAGTGAAATGATAAAAAATGGTGATTTCCCGTATTTTAAAACAACCTCACTGCCTACAGGTTTTTCGCACCTGCGGTCTCGCAGATGCGAGAAAAATCCCGCACCTGGGGAGCGGAGACCGCACCTGCGAAAAGGAATCCGCACCTACGGAAATAGGCAACCTCACCTAGGGGGGACGCACCTGCGAGGCTGGGACCGCAGAAGCGGTCTCGCACATGCGGCTAGGCCTCCGCAGGTGCGGTCACACCTTTTCTGGTGCACCAACAGTCATTTGTTGCTGGTTTTTGCCTCGCTCGATGCCCGAACGACACCTGGGCCTACCCGAGACCCCGTCCAATTATACCAACAAGTACTAAATCATAATACGGAGTCGCTCGAGCCTTCGAAATGTCCGAAACAACATTAAATCTAAAAATCACACCCAAAAACCTATTGGATCAAGTTTAAGAACTTCAAGTTCTAGAATTTGCTAACAATGCGCTGAACCTACCAATACTACTCGGAATGACACCAAATTTTGCGAGCAAGTCATAAATGACATAACAGAACTATTCCCGATCTCGAAATTCCGTTTGGACCTCGATAAAACAAAAACACGTTCCAAACCTCAATTTGAACTTAAGGAAACTCTAATTTCACTATTTGGTGCCGAAACGCTCTCGGGTCATCCAAAACCTGTTCCGAAAATACGCCCAAGTACGAAATCATCATACAAATCTACCGGAACCTTCGAATCTCGATTCCGAGGTCGTTTACTAAAAATGTTGACCGAAGTCAAACTTGGCCTTTAAGGCCAACCTTAAGGAACCAAGTGTGCCTATACCACTCCAAACTCCTCCAAATCCCGAACCACCCGTCCCATAAGTCATAATTGAGAAAAAGAAACTACGGGAAGTCTCATTTAGGGGCACGAGGTCCTAGAACGCAAAATGACCGATCGAGTCGTTACATTCTCCACCTCTAGAACTGGTGCTGAAGTCGATGGTGTCTTGAGCTTCTGAAAGCTCACCTCACACTCGTAGGACCATCGAAACGGGGCATTCTTCTGAGTCCATCTAGTCATAGGAGCTGCAATGGATGAAAAAACCTCCACAAATCGGCGATAATAACCTGCTAGACCCAAGAAACTCCTAATCTCCGTAGCTGAAGTAGGGCGTGGCCAACTCTGAACTGCATTAATCTTCTTAGGATCAACCTTGATACCCTCTCCGGATACCACATGTCCCAAGAACGCCAAAAAATCCAACCAAAACTCACACTTGTAGAACTTAGCATACAACTTCTGTTCTCGCAAAGTCTGGAGCACAACTCTCAAATGTTGCTCGTGCTCCCCCAGACTACGTGAGTAAATCAGAATGTCATCAATAAAGACAATGACAAAATAATCAATATAAGGCCTGAACACCCTGTTCATCAAGTCCATAAATGTTGCTGGGGAATTAGTCAAGCCAAAAGACATCACCAGGAACTCATAATGACCATATCTCGTACAAAAGGCAGTCTTCGGAACATCCGAGTCCCGAATCTTCAGCTGATGGTACCCCGATCTCAAGTCAATCTTAGAAAACACCCGCGCACCCTGCAACTGGTCAAACAAATCATCTATACGCGACAATGGGTACTTGTTCTTGATGGTGAACTTGTTCAACTGGCGGTAATCAATACACATCCGTATAGTCCCATCCTTCTTCTTCACAAACAGCACTGGAGCACCCCAAGGCGATACGCTTGGTTTGATAAACCCCGTAGCCAACAACTCCTCAAGATATTCTTTCAATTCCTTCAATTCTTTCAGAGACATACGGTATCGGGGAATAAATATAGGTTGGGTGCCTAGAGCTAAGTCAATGCAGAAATAAATGTCACGATCTGGTGGCATGCCTGGAAGGTCTGAAGGAAATACATCAGCAAACTCTCGAACTACTGGAACTGAATCAATTGTCGGAGACTCGGCGGTGGTGTCCCGCACATAAGTAAGATAAGCCAAACAACCATTCTCGATCATATATCGAGCCTTCAGGAAAGAAATAACCCGACTAGCTGCACTAACTGTGGAACCTCTCCATTCCAATCTCGACAACTCGGGCATGGCTAAAGTAACCGTCTTGGCATGGCAATCTAGAACAACATGATAAGGAGAAAGCCAATCCATGCCAGGATGACCTCAAAATCAACCATATCAAGCAACAGGAGGTTCGCTCTGGTCTCGAACCCACAGAATGTAACCACACAAGATCGATAAATCCGGTCCACAATCATAGAATCATCCACAGGAGTGGACATATAAACAGGAGTACCCAACGACTCACGAGGAATATCCAAGAAATGAGCAAACAAGGCTGACACATATGAATAAGTGGATCCTAGATCAAATAATACCGATGCATCTCTACCACATACTGAAATAATACCTATGATCACGGCATATGAGGCTACTGTATCTGGTCTGGCTGGGAAATCATAGAACCTGGCGGGAGCACCGGAAGACTGACCTCCACTAGCATGAATAATATGTGTTTGTGCTCCCCTTGTCTGGCCTCCACCTCTGGGACGACCCCTACCAGTCTGTCCTCCACCTCTGGGTGGCTAGACCGCTGGTGCTGAACTCATAGGCTGGTAACCCTGCTGCACTGCCTTGCCCCGAAGCCTGGGAAAAGTCCTCTTAATATGGCCTGGATCTCCTTAGTCATAACATCCCCTCGGTACCATGTCCTGCTGCCCTGAAGAAGAAGAACCCTGAATAGCTGGAGGGCGGTACCAGCTCTTTGGCATAGCACTGAAATAGGGACTGGAAGACCCCTGATGACCGAAATATCCGCCGGAGGAACCCTGAATAGCTGGCGGGCGGTAAGAACTCTCCGGCATGACGCTGAAATAAGGCCTCGCTGGGACACCTCATGGAGGTGGGGGTGCTGAATATGGAGGCCTACTAGGCTGGACCCTACCGAACTGACCTCTGCCCATGACTGGAGCACCTCTGAAATCCCCAGAGAATCTAGCTCTCTTATACTGCTGACTCTGCTCTCTGCCCCTCGATCGATAACCCTCAATCCGGCAAGCAATCTCGACCACAAGCTGATAGGGAGTGCCCATCTCCACCTCTCGAGCCATGTTGGCCCTAATACCTAAGTGCAACCCAGCTACGAATCTCCGCACTCTCTCTGCATCAGTAGGAAGTATCATGAGGGCATGACGAGACAACTCAGAAAACCTAGCCTCGTAATCAGTCACGGACATCTGACCCTACTCCAACTGCTCAAACTGATACTACAACTCTTCCCTTTCAAAGGGTGGAATATATCTGTCCAGAAACAACTCAGTGATCTTCTCCCAAGTGAGGGGAGGAGAATCTTCCGGCATGCCGAGTACATAAGACTGCCACCATCTACGGGCCCTGCCCTCTAACTGGAAGGTAGTGAAATCAACTCTGTGGGACTCCAGTATCCTCATGTTGTGAAGTCTGTCCCTGCACCTATCAATAAAGTCTTGTGCTTCCTCGTGCCGCTCTCCTCCGAAGATATGAGGGTGCAATCTGGTCCATCTCACCAATAGCTTCTGCGGATCGCCATCCGCAACTGGTCTGGGCTCAGGTGCTGCTGCTGCTGGTCGGGCCCCGCCCACGGGCACTGTACCCGGGGTCTGATATACTGCTGCTGCATGTCCCGTAGCCTGGGTAGTAGAGGTCTGTGCTCCCCCTCCCGCCTGAGAAGTAGCTGGATCCGCTGGAAATAAACCAGCCCGAGTCATGGTGTCCATGAACCGCATCATATGACCCATGACCTCTTGAAATCTTGGCACAGTCATAAAGTCCAAAGGGGAAGGATCTGTTACGGGCACCTCGCCCTGCTCCTCAATGATGGGATCCTCCACTGGATCCACTGGGGGTGCAACTAGTACAGCTCTGGGACGCCCTCGTCCCCTACCTCAGGCCGGTGCCCTCCCCCAGCCTCTGCCACGACCTCGAATGCCGGGGGTAGCGGCCCCTTCCGGGTCTAGAACGTCTGCTGCGTGCGTCCTCATCATCTGTGAGAGAATAGAAGAGTGAGATTTAGTATACCATCAACTGCACGATAAAAGATGAATAAAGAGAGATTTCCTAACACCCTATAGCTTCCCGAAGATAAATACAGACGTCTCCGTACCGATCCGCAAGACTCTATGGGGTTTGCCCATAACTTTTGAGACCTACGTGAACCTAGAGCTCGAATACCATGTTGTCATGACCCAAATCCTAAATCAGGTCGCGATGGCGCCCGGCACCGAATCCAGGCAAGACAACATCAATATATTAGTGAGTTTCATTTAATTTACCAAAAACATTTCCATCACTTACCAAATTCAGATTTAAGGCATTAAGTAAAACATACAACTTAGGCCAGTTTAAATAGAAATAGCCATAAAAGTCAGAATTTATATTTATAGCCCAAAATACAATGTCTACTATGTGTGTGCCAGGAACTAGTGTCACAAGTTTACAGGCATCTAGTAGAATGAGAGTCCAAAATAAATAAGTCTGCCCTATTGTCTGAGGAAAATGTAGACAGATATAACAAAAAGAAAGAAAACTCCAACGTGCTGTTGGAAGACGTCAAGGAGAGAAACTTACCGAGAAATCCAAACCAAGTGCAAGTCAGGGACGAGCTCCGGACTGATACCTAGATGCACCTGCCTTAGGACCTGTACAATTAAGTACATAAGCTTAGCATGATTACATAAACAATATGTACCCAGTGAGTATCCCGTCTAATCTCGAAGAAGTAGTGACGAGAAGTCGACGTGATACTTACTAGGGTCAAAATAATATAGTTTAAATGTAAGGCTAAGCAGGAATAACAGTCATGAATAATAATGAATACATGAGCATCAAATAACATTTACAACTACATTTTCCGGTCAAGTTCTCTAACATATAAATTGCCTAGTTTTCCTTTTTCATGATATTCAACAGACACACATTCACATAACACCCGGACAATTTTACAAACACATGATATGCCGTGAACGTACGGCCGATACGATGCAGAAATAAATGTGCACTGCCAAAGGGTCGAACGACTCGAACGACTCGAACCATAGATGCATCTATTCCACCGTTCGCGAATCGAACATGCGACGCGATTGACATAATAGTAGGGCTACCCCGCTCGCGATTCATACGTGCGACGCGGGTACCCGTATACATACACATAATTAATAGGATATCAGGAATTCAGTAGAGGATATACTTACAGGAAAAAGATTCAATAATAATAATTTTGGAATGCAACCTTCTAGATATTCACTTAATAGTTCAAGGATATTAGGCAGTCTAATTAACATCTAGATTATAGATACGACACATACAACATGCTTGTGAATCCTAAAATTACCCGGCATAACATAATAGTAGAAACACACGGACTCTCGTCACTTCGTGCGTGCGTAGCCCCCCACAATTAAAGACATGCAATCATTTATTTTTACCTGTGGGGACAATTCCCTCTTACAAGGTTAGAAAGGAGACTCACCTCGTGTGAAGTCTACCTTCCGGATCAACAACGCGCCTGAAACTCCAAATTCGTCTCTCAAGTACTCGAAACTAATCAAATATTGTATAAATAAATCAATCTATGCTCAAAAGTATACAATTCCTCCATCTAAGTGATTATTTCAACCTAAATGGAAAAATCCCAAAATACACCCCTGGGCCCAAATGCTCGGATTCTGGAAATTTTCGAAGGAAACACTCACCCATAGCCTAAGGATCAACACTACATAGTTTTATAACTAATTCTTTGGTAATTCTCTCTTTTTATAAAAACCTAGGTTTTCACCCTAACCCATGATTTATACTAATTAAAGAGTTAATCTACTTAAGAATTCAAATATTAAACTAAGTTTAGGGTAGGAATTACTTACCTTACAATAGGTAGGTCGTTTGTCTCTTTTGCATGCTCAAAAATCGCCCAAGGATGAAGTGAAATGATAAAAAATGGTGATTTCCCATATTTTAAAACAACCTCACTGCCTATAGGATTTTCGCACTTGCGATCTCGCAGATGCGAGAAAATTCTCGCACCTGCAGAGGAGGGGAAGGGGGACCTGGCATCGCACATGCGGAGCGGAGACCGCACCTGCGGCTCCGCTTCTGCGAAAAGGAATCCGCACCTGCGGAAATAGGCAACCTCACCTGGGGGTCGCACCTGCGAGGATGGGATCGCAGAAGCGGTCTTGCACATGCGGTTAGGCCTCCGCAGGTGCGGTCACACCAGATCTGGTGCACCAGCAGTCATTTGTGGTTTTTGCCTCGCTCGATGCCTAAACGGCATCTGGGCCCACCTAAGACCCCATCCAATTATACCAACAAGTCCTAAATCATAATACGGACTCGTTCGAGCCTTCGAAACGTCCGAAACAATGCTAACTCTAAAAATCACTCCCCAAAACCTATTGGATCAAGTTTAAGAACTTCAAGTTCTAGAATTTGCTAACAATGCGCTGAACCTACCAATACTACTCGGATGACACCAAATTTTGTGAGCAAGTCATAAATGACATAACTGAACTATTCCCAGTCTCGGAATTCTGTTTGGACCTCGATAACAAAAAAACACGCTCCAAAACTCAATTTGAACTTAAGAAAACTCTAATTTCACTATTTGGCGCTGAAACGCTCCCAGGTCATCCAAAACCCGTTTCGAACATACGACCAAGTCCGAAATCATTATATGAACCTACCGGAACCTTCGAATCTCGATTCCGAGGTCCTTTACTAAAAAAGTTGACCAAAGTCACACTTGGCCTTTAAGGCCAACCTTAAGGAACCAAGTGTTCTTATACCACTCCAAACTCTTCCAAATCCCGAACCAACCGTCTCCACAAGTCATAATTCAGAAAAAAACTACGGGAAGTCTCATTTAGGGGCACGGGGTCATAGAACGCAAAATGACCGGTCGGGTCGTTACAGTATATATATACAATGCATACTGGACTCGTGGAATCAGGCTCTAAACCTTTCAGAGTGACGTAAGGTAGTTGCACCTTCGATTAAAATTATGGAAATCATACCATCAATATCATACATAATTTCTTAGAATAACTTTGTAAGGAAAGAACAACATGGACAACCTTAGTTTCTAGGAGTAGATTCATTATGAAATAGCATATCGTTTATGTTCGTTTCACTTTAGATCATGCCAAAAGAAAGAAGGGAAAACCTTAAAATACCTCTAGATAAATAGAGTGACATACAGTGTGAAGCCCGACCACCGTATATGTCTTATAAAGAGATTAAATGACTCTTCATTTCGTCATTTTGTGCACTCACACATAATGCAACTCCATGATATCATACTGTCAAAATACCTAAGGAACCAATCCTCATATTCCTTCAGCAAATCTTTCACGGTAAAATGAGGATTGTTGCATACACTAGGTCCAAAATGACAGAAATCTATTATTCTGCAGACCACTCAATCCCCGAATTAGTTATCCGTCAAATTCAACCAGTGGAAAATGGAATTGCAAGTCTTAACCGATTGTACTTGTTACCAGGGAACATGAAGGCAACTGAAAGATGTTGACTACTGAAATATAAACACTGACTATCCGACATCTGACTGAAAGAATAATATTTATTGTGTCTGAATAGAAACAATCAACTTCCAGTTCTCATTTATTAAAAGCCATGTAAAATACTAGCTCCAACAGTGCATTCAATCAGCATGAGAAAGGAAGCAACCTTGAAGAAGCCTACTAACTACAGTAAGTGTATAACGAATATTACTATCATTGGTGGGCTTAAAAGATTCTAGTCCATATATTAAGTTTAGATGTATTCAGGATTTGTATTGTTGGGGGATTAGAAACATAGCAACTGAAATTGTAGAAATTTTGTAGGACTTTTCTAAGAAGATTCGTTGCAAAGGTGTCAAACCTTCATCTGATGGTAGTATTGAAAATGGTAGAAAATGGAGTAGTGTGTAACTAACATATTGATTTGCAACATAATGAAAATCGACCAAGAGTCATGTTTCCAAGAAGTGGCTTGCTGCCACGTGGGGATGGGGTGGGAAAATCTAATCTTAATGCATTTATTAGGTAATTAGGTAGTGTCCGGTTACCCGGTAATTAATCAATTTTTCGCATAATTAAGAATTGTCTCAAATTACTTAAAATTTTACTTATTTTTAATACACTTTATACATCCTACTATAGTGGTCATATGGTATCACATAAAAAAAATACATACTACACTATTATTTTTATTAAAACATCCACGTAAAAATACATATATTTTCTCAACTTATAATTTTACTAATCTCATATAAAGAGTACACGCGTAAGTCTTAAAATGGTAAAAAGATAATCTTCTTTTCTTGTAATACAATAATTTCTATCTTTACAATAATGAAATCTCATAAACTTTCATATATTATGTGTATAATTTAAGCATATTCGAAAGTAGTAATATTAATAACTATATAAAATCATACTTTTCAAACTTTTTATAAAAAATGTTCTACTCAAAATACCATATCAAATGTATTTAATGGTATTAATATTATTAAACTTACAGGGTCTTACAATAACAAATTCTTAAACCCTCTATGGTTCCTAAAAGACATAATCCCTTTTGTATTTTTGTGGATTTACTACGACATATCCTAAATCTAAGGTACAAAATATAACATCCTCCCCCCCCTTTAGAAACAGTCGTCCTCGAATGTTAACTCTTGGGGATGTACAAAATATCACTAGGGTCTCCTCTGTAAATTAAACTTGTTAGTTTAGTAGTTAAATAGTAGTAAATAACCTTAATCCTATATGTATTAGGAGTAGGACATGTATTATATATATATAGGGCTTATTGTATCATTGTATTATGTGTGAATAATATTTTCTCCCATGATTTCTCACATGGTATCAGAGCAGCAGTGGGAAAATATCCGGGAAAGAAAACCCAGCCAAAACAGTTCGCCGTGCTTCAATTCCGGCGACCCTTTAGGGCTATTTTTCGAAATAAAAACCTATATCCGTCGGTGTTGTGCAAAAACCAATACCACCACGAGGTAGATCAGCTTCCGGCGACCAACCCACAAAATTGTCTCCGACAGTAACCCTCCCACGCGCTGCCGGGAAAATATTTTTCGGCGAGTCCCCGACGTCACGCGTCGGCGCGTGAGGCACCTTACGACCATTTTTTGGCCGAGCTTCTTCAGGACAACCCGGTCGCAGAACAATTCCAACCCTACCTGTGCCTTTACTTTTTGATTCTGAGTACTTTGAAAACTTTCCAGCAACTACAGTACTTTTCCGGCAGCTACAATACTTTTCTGGTAGCTACAATGTTTCCTTCGTCTGTTTCAGGGGATTTTTAACTAGTTATTTCTATTATTTGGGTGTAATTTTATAGACCTCTCTTCAATCCAACGATGTCTTTGGGAGTTTATATTTTCGGGTCTAAAAACTCGGGCTCTGGCAGTTCCGGTTGTATGATTACTTTAGAACCTTTAATGGGAAGTTCAAACTACTTAGCTTGGTATTCGTCTGTCGAGTTTTGGTGTAAAGGTTAAGGTGTTCAAGATCTTCTAATCAAGAAGTCTAGCGAAGGAGATGAAAAGGCCAAAGCACACTGGGAGAAGATCGATGCTCAATAATGCAGTATTCTGTGGCGATCTATTGATTCCAAGTTGATGCCCTTGTTTCATCCATTCTAGACATGTTGTTTGGTTTGGGAAAATTCTCTCACTTTATACACTAATGACATATCTCGTTTTTATGATGTGATATCGCGGATGGCAAATTTAAAGAAGCATGAATTAGATATGTCTTCTTACTTGGGACAAATATAGGCAGTCATGGAGGAATTTGAGAAGTTGATGCCAGTTTCTACTAGTGTAGAAAAGCAACAAGAGCAATGACAAAATATGTTCTAGTTATTACTCTTTCTGAACTTCCTAATGATCTTGACTCAGTACGCGATCAAATTTTGGCTAGTCCGACTGTCCTCATAGTTGATGAATTGTTCTCTCGATTACTTCGCCTTGCTGCAGCACCTAGTCACCCAGTGAGCTCATCACAGGCACTTGACTCATCTGTTCTCGTATCCCAGTCAGTGGACAATCAGGCATCTCAAACTATGGAGAATAGACGAGGAGGAGGTCGTTTTGGAAGGTGTAGACCCAAGTGCTCTTATTGTCATAAACTTGGACACACTCGTGACGTGTTCTATTATTTACATGGTCGTTAACACAAAAATGCTTATGTTGCTCAGACTGAGACTACAGGTAACCAGAGATATTGTAACGACCTGGCCGGTCATTTTGAGAGTTAGCGCCCCGATCCCCTGATAACTGTGTCTTCCATGTCTTATTATGCTAATGGAAAGAGTCGGAGAGTTGAGTGATGAGAATTGGAGTGTTTTCGGACATATAGTCCTTTAAGGTGAGCTTTAACCTTAGAAATTGGCCGGAGCGGGAGCTGTGTGAAGACGGATCCAGAATGGAAATCCGTCAACTCCGTTAGCTCCGTTGAGTGATTTTAGGGTTGGGAGCATGTTTGGAATGTGTTTTCGAGGCCAGACGTAGATTTAGGCTTGAATTGGCGAAAGTTGGAATTTTGGCGATTTCGGCCGATAGGTGAGATTTTGATATCAAACTCGGAATGGAATTCCAAAAGCGACAGCAGGTCTGAAATGTAATTTATGACTGATGTGCAAAATTTGAGGTCATTCAGACGAGTTTAGACGTGGTTCGGCGTCGGGGGTGAATTCTTGAAATTTTTTATGTTCTTAGGCTTGAATCTATGCATTTTTGGGTATTTTGATGTTATGGGACATGTTTCTAAGGCTCGACTAAGTTTGAATGAGGTATTGGGGTCAGCTGGTGGTTTTGGTTGAAGTCCCGGAGGCCTCGAGGTTGTTCCAGATGCTTAACAGAAGAATTTTGGACTTGGTAAATTGCTGAACCAGGCTCCTTCTGGTGTTTTTGCACCTGCGAAGGATTTCCCGCAGGTGCGATCACGCAGATGCGATATAGAGGTCGCAGGTGCGAAGCTGGTTAGGTTGGGCAGTGTCCGCAGGTGCGACCTGGGTCCCGCAGGTGCGGAACCGCAGGTGCGACCAATGGACCGCAGGTGAGACCCCAGGAGATTTAATGAAAACCCGCACCTGCGATACCTTTTCCGCAAGTGCGGTGAAAGGGACCGAAGGTGCGGAAATCCCTGTTCATATTCAAAAAATCCGAGGGTTATGTTATTTCACCATTTTTGAGTTTTGGGAGCTCGGGAGAGGTGATATTTGAGGGACCTTTCACCTGGGTGTTCAAGATAAGTGACTTATAAACACCATAGGTTAATTTTCATGTTCCAAATCGTAAATTCCACCCTTAAATTCGAGATTTTTGAGTTGAAATTGGGGAAAATTGGAAGAAACTTCCAAGACCGATTTTTGGGGTTTTGATTGGGCATTCGACCTCCGATTTGAGAGATTTTCATATGGTTAGACTCGTGAGTGAATAAGGGTTAAAAAATATATAAATTTTACCCGAATCCGAGACGTGGGCCCGAGGGGCGTTTTGATCAAATTTTCTAATTTCGCGTTTTAGTCCCGAAATAATTAGTTATCTTGATTTCTTGAATTTATATTTACATTATACCATCGAATTGAATAGATTTGGGTCACCCGGAGTTGGATACTCGTGGCAAGAGCGTGATTATTGATTGATTTGCACAGTCGAGGTAAGTGGCTTGCCTAACTCTGTGTTGGGGAATTTCCCTTAGGCATTTTTACTAGTTTTTGCTATAAACCCCCCGTGTACGTGAGCTGACGAGCGCGTGCACGGGATATTTCACTGAAGTTCCTTATTTCTTTCTACATAATGCTTCCTTTTCAACTCTATTATTACTGTTATCATTTAAATTGCATAATAACTTAAGATTTATCATGGTAAATTGATTTCTATCTGATTTTCCAATCGTTACTATTCTTTGAAACTGATTTAATGATTTTACTTTGAGATTTCCAA